>QANX01003998.1:89622-106730 GCA_003254975.1 Ochetophila trinervis
TTTTTTTTATATTCCTTATTAATTTTAAAACTATTTAAATAATTATTTTACTAATAATTATTTTTCTTATACTAGCATTAGGGTAATTAAATATATTATTAAACATAATTAACTCTAATTACCTTGCTAATCCTTAATTAGATTTTAGGATGTTACAATATCTATGCAAAGTTGATAATTTTTTGACACAACAAATAAAAATGAGAACCGAGTAGGTTTACTTGCCATGTCTAACATCCAACTTGGACCCTCATATATTGTACCAAGATGAAATATTTGATTTTTAGGTAGGTGAACTGCCTGAGGCACATAGATTAACTATTTGTAGTGGATCGATCAAATAAAATAGTGTAATGGTCAAGAATATTTCAATATTTGCTTCTACTTTGAAAGAGTATCAGATAAATTAAAAAGAAAAAAAATAAAAATATCTATGCATAATTGGAATTTTATTATTTGTTGGATGAATATTACATTCTTTCTTTTTATTTTGAAAGAATATCAGCTGAATAATTTAAAATAATAGCATCGCTATTGACCACAAATTAGCAACACAAATGTACTATGTCCTTGTTGTTCATAAATGTATCCTATAAACATATAAATAAATAAATAATGAAAAAATTGTTTTTTGTTCATGATGTGTACATTTTTCAAATTAATGAACTTTGTTAGCAGTACTTCGATGTTATAAATCAACTGATTTTAGAAACTGTAATATTTTGAATATTAATATAATTTAGTTTACAGAATGATATTTTACTAAATTATTTTATTAAATCTTGTTTAGTGAAGGTTATTGTTTATTGAACATATATAAAATCTTGTTTATTGAATGATATTATATATTATATATTAAATATTATTTATTATGTTTTTTTTTTTTGTCAATAAAGGCTTCTATATATGCTACAAAAGAATATATTTATATATATGGAATAATGCTATAAAAAAAATCTTCGATAAAATATATAAAATATTATTATTTTATTAACATTACATAACAAACAATCTTTTAGAACCGAACAAATTTACATAAATTCTCTATTGATCTTGGGAAATGAAAAATGACCGAGTGAGCATATGATGGTAAATTTTGTCCAAGTTTTGATTGCCATTTTTTTACACCCATCTTGGACACGCATCTAGTGTACTAACAATGAAATTACTGATTTTTATAAGAGAAAATGACCAGGCACATAGGTCTTCGATTTGTAGTGGGTCAATCACCTCAAAGAGCGTAAAAATCAAAAATATTTCACCATTTGCTTCTATTTTAAAATAGTATTAGCTAGATCTAAGAGCAAAACCATAAAGAATATCTATGCAAAGTTGAAAAACTTTTGACATTATACATAATAAACAATCTATTCAGCATGTTTATTTGCTCCTCTAATTTATAGACTAGCTCCTCATACCTGCTTCCACCGATCAAGGTTCTCCTCAATCCTAGTTTGCCAAAGATTGTTGCTTTTGCTTTTTAGCTTCGACCTTCATCTATTGTACTAAGAATGAAACTTTTGATCTTTAGGTAGGTGAACTAACGGAGGCACATAGATCGACGATTTGTAGTGCGTCGATCAAATAAAAGAGCACAATGGTTAAGAATATTTTAACTTTTGCTTCAATTTTGAAAGAGTATAAACCAAATCGAAGAGAAAAAAAAAAACATAAGAATATCTATGCATAGTTGGAAATTTTTTTCCTTTTTGGATGAATATTTCATTTTTCCTTTTACTTTAAAAGAATATCAGCTGAATAATTTAGTTACGTATTTATGAAAGAGATTTGAAAATGAATAGAGGATTGTGAAAAAAAGAATGTACGTATTTATAGATAGAGAATGGTAGCTGTGAATTGATTCTTTTGGTGAAATAAATATAGCAGTTGTGAATTAATTTTTAGTATGTGTGAATTAAATACTGAGTCATCATTTTTGTCCAAATTAGCGACACACAAACTGCATATGTCACTAAATTGACCTCATTAGCCAAACAGATGTCGCCTTTTACCCTTCATTAGCAACGGAAGTGTCACCTTTTAGCCTTCATTAGCAATACAGGTGTCACCTTTTACCCCTTATTAGCGATGCAGGTGTCGCCTTCTACCCCTCATTAGCGACGTAGGTGTTGCATTTTACTCCTCATTAGCGACAGAGTTGTCGCCTTTTACCACAAATTAGTGACACAAATTGCATATATCACTAAATTGACCTCATTAGCGACACATGTGTCGCCTTTTATCCCTCATTAGCGATGCAGGGTCGCCTTTTTCTAAAAATTAGCAACAAAAGTCTTCTGTGTCACTAATTTGTGTTGCTAATAGCAAATGGCATGCCTAATTTAGACATAATTAGTGATACCTGCATTGCTATTGTCCACCAATTAGCAACACAAGTCTTCTGTGTCGCTAATTTGGATGTTCTCAACATAATTAGCAACGCATTCGTCTCTAATTATGACATCACTTGTTAGTAGCGACACAAAAGATTCTTTTGTCACTAATTTGGTGTTATTAGTGACATAGACGTCGCTATTTAGACTAATTCCCGACACCAATTTGATTGGTGTTGCTAATTATATTTCACGCTTAATTATTTAGTGACATTTTATCTTTTTGTGTCACAAATGAGTTTTCACGACAAATGCATAATATTTGTAGCTAAATATATTTTTGGTATCGCTAATTATGTTTCGCACCTAATTATTTAGCGATATTTTACCTTCTTGTGTCGCGAATGGTTTTTTCTGCCCAAAATTTTTGCAACACATGCAGAATATGCATTGCTGAATGTATTTGGTGCACATAGTTTTTGCGACAGTTTCAGAATGTATGTCACTAAATGCATTTGGTGCCACTAACGAAACAATTTTGTAACATTGTTGTGTCATTGTTTTGTTACAGTAAAGGCAACGCCATTATTTTGAGTTGGAAATTAATTTTTCTTGCAATTCTTTTTCTCTGTCACGCATTTAGTGTCATGAATCTACACTTTTGGCATAATGGCGATAAATCTCTGATTGTTGTATGTGTTTAGGAACTGACTTTCGGCAAAAAGATAGAGGTTGATTCGGAATATAATGTGTCTCGGCTAAATAAGGAGTGTATATCCGAGATATACCCTTTTATTAAGTGCTTATTTAAGCACGTGTTTATCGTATATTTCTGATGGTCTGCTTATGGGTCAAGGTGTTTTACCTCTGCATCTTAAATTATCAAAACTTTGTTGCAAATCAAAGATAATTTCCCAATTCTTTTTCAATCTAATTTCCTTTCCATGAGTAAATTTGTTTCAGAATTCTTCCTAATTAATAAACAAACTATTCATTCATATCTCATTTTTCCTTTTCATTCATTCTCTTCCATTATCTTCCTATACAATTATCTTTTTCGCCCATTTATCAGCCCATTTCTTTTCAAGTTTACTTTTCTTTTTTTCTTTTTTTTCCTTTTTCTTTTTTTTTTTTCATTCCTTCACCATCTTAGAGCTTATTTACATATATCTTTCTCTGCAATTCTTGTGTCTCTCACTTATTATCGTTTTCACTCTCAATCTATTTTTTCTTCAGTCTATATATATATATACACCATTATTTCAATAATCATCATTTTCATAAATTGTTATTACCTCCCTTCAATCATAACGATAAACTATCTCAGCCACTGCAACCATTTGATACAAATCGCTTTGTGTTGACCTAACAAAAAAGAAAAAAGGAACTGAAGAGAAGAAAGAGTTTGGTCTGTGGCTCCAAATTAAATGATAACAAAGGAACTTGGAGTTCGTTTGCAACATTAGATATAATATGTGCAACCGCAGAAGATTGTGCCCCTAAAATGGCGATAATATCTATCTTCATGAATTGCAAAGCTGTTTATTGACACACTTATTATTATTACCATTAGGAATAAATTTTTGCATAACAGAATTTTTGACTATGATAATCAAATAGGGGAAAAACAATTGAGAGAAATAAAAGTAGAGGATAAATTAAGCACCTTCAACCATGCCGAGAATCCAATTACAATTGGAATTTTGTATTTTGGATAACAAGTTTAGTTTAAGGAAGAATGTTGGAATTAGAGTTGGCATCTTTTATCCTCAATGGCCATTTTGGCAACTCGACCAGTAGTCCAGTTTCAAGGTGAAAATAGCTCCAATGTTTACAACAACAGGTCTTTAAGAAATATTTTTAGCGTGCCCAAACGGAAATGCAACCAAACATCCACTGCCTCTCCCTATTAGGAAGTAGAAGAAAGAAAAAGACATCAACTACCTCTCTAAATGGCCCCACATGATTTTTACATAATGTTTCTGTTATTTTTGGACGAAAAATCCATCAAAGGGCTAACGGAGTATTGATTACAACAATTGAAGACCAAAGTGAGACCCTAAAAAGAAAAAATTGAGGGACGAAATTGATATTCATTTATAGTTGAAAAACTAATAGATAATTTACCTGCATATTGAGAAAAATATTAATTATCAAAATTAAAAATATATATTTTTATAAATAAATAAAAATTATATTTAAAAATTGTTAATTCTTTGAAACTACTTTGCAGTAATAATAATCAAAAGAGGTTGTGAAATGACAAAGATTTGCTTTGAATGGCTTAATGCTTTTTGTTATATTTCTCATTCAATATATAGATGAATTTACATAATTTTGGGCTGATTTATATCCTAATTTATCTCTTAATAAAAGCTATATATTATATCTATGGAAATACAATATACACACAATCAAATAGCTGTACAAAGTATTTACTGTAACATCCCCCCTCAAATTGATGATGGTTTATCTAGAAGCATCAATTTGCCGACAAGAAATTGATGACGTTGTCGAGTGAGAGACTTAGTGAACAAATCAGCTATCTGTAAAGTTGTGGACACATGATGAAAGAGAAATGGCATCATTGTCCACAGCTTTCCGTATATAATGGCAGTCTACTTCAATATGTTTGGTACGCTCATGGTAGACTGGATTAGTTGCAATTTGAATTGCACTTGTATTGTCTGCATGGAGAGAAGTGGGATCAAGCTAGGAAAGCCAAGCTTAATCAATAGCCCCCGAAGCCAAGTAATTTTAGAGAATGCAGCAGACATAGCACGATATTCTGACTCAGTAGAAGATTTGGAGACATTTTTTTTCATTTTACTCTTCCACGAAATCAAAGAGTCCCCAAGAAACATGCACCAACCAGTGACAGATCAATGAGTATTGGGGCAACCCACCCAATATGCATCGTTATAGGCAACAAGTCGCATTGGAGAACCAACTGAATAGAATAAACCACGAGAAGTAGTACCCTTGAGATATTGAATGACGCGGCGAACAGCAACCAAGTGTAGATGTCGCGGGGAGTGCATAAATTGACTAACCTTGTAACACCCTAAAATTTAAATAGTGATAAGTAAGGTAATTAGAGTTAATTATGTTTAATAATAGAATTAATAAAACTAATGGTAGTATAAGAAAAATATTTAATAGTGAAGTAATTTTGTTAGTTTTAAAATTTAATCCAAGGGAAATAAAAATTTGGAATTAAAATGGGTGGATTAGTGTCCTTAATTAGAGTTAGTGCAAATAAAAATAAATGAAAATGAAAATAAGAATAGAAATAAGTAAATAAAAATAAAATAAAGTAAAAATTAGAAAATGACCATTTTTCCCTTGAAGTTAAGTAATTATATGAAGAGATGAAAAAGCAAAATTGGAAAGTTGGAAAAGTTAAGATTTAATAGGTCTCCTTCTTCCTCCTCCACGTAGATAGCAGTTTTCCTCCATGGATGAGAGCCGGTCAAGCTCTTGAGAGAAGAAACCACTAATTTCTCTTCAATCTCTTCCAAATCAAGCTTAGAAATAGGTTACTCATAGGTTTAAGAGTCTTTTAAACACTTTGGTGAGGTTTATTTTAACCAAAAACCACACTAAGATTGAGTTTTTAGAGTTTAGCTGAAATACCTTACTCATCGGAAATTGAGAGATTTCGGCCACCTCTCGCCAAAATATTTGTACCAAAAGCTTCCCCTCTCACTCCTTTACAAAATCCAAGTGTCGAAATTGAGGATTAGTGAGCTATGTTAGAGATTTGACAAAAAGGACACAGAGTGAATTTTTGGATTTCTAGAGAAATTGTGAAATTTTGGCTCCAATTGAAGGTAATCATGTTTCCTATGCTTATTTACATTGTAAAATGATAAGCCTTTGTAGTATAGAGTTGTAGAATGGAAAATTAGTGAAATTTGTGAATATTTGAATATGTTTTGATGAAATTATGGTGATGGATTAGGAGTTGTGATTGGAGTTAATATGATAAATTATAATTAAGAGATTTGGAGGAATTGTGAGGGTTGATTATGTATTTGGTTGAGAGTTAGTAAATTTAGTTGAAAATTTTGAGTGTGTAAAGATAGAGAAATAAATTGGAAATTATTCTTGATGAAGTTTAATAATAAGATTTGTGTATTAATCCTTAAGAATTATGTAAGAATAAATATTATCAATGAGCCTAAATTATATAAGAAAAATTTACTTAACTAGTCTAGTAGAAAACAATTTAGTGAATGTATTATCGAATTTTGAATAAGTGGAACAAATGAGTATTGAATTAGTTAAGTATTTTAAGTAGTGAAAATAAGTAAGAAATATACACATAAGAGAAGTGTCATATGGAAATGCTATAAAAAATGGTTTAACTTACATTACTGTAATAAAATATTTTGTAATGTTATTTTATTGTATTACTCGAGAAAGAAACTACTACAGTCGAATGACAATGAGCATCCAACCAAAGATAGGCGTCGATGGGACGTTTCTGTGAGTGAGAACACACATATATATATATATATATATGTAAATGCATGAATATATACATATATTTTATGGTTTGGCAATATATTCAAAATTTATATGATTAAGAAATATATTTTTGTGATTAAATAAGTTTTACAAATATACATATATATATATATATTACCTTGTTATTTCCTTTGGAATAAATACATACATATTTATACATGTGTTTAAAAGAATACTTTAATTATGAATTTAAAGTAAATTTTTATGAATGTGATCATTTTTGTGTGAACTCATAAATGCATAATATCTATGTTTGATGACTACTTTGGCGATGAGTATGCCGCCAAGTAGGGGATTTAACAAGATTGGTGACAACTTGGGCGATGATTATGCCGCCAAGTAAGGAGATTGACATTGGATATGGTTGGTGACTACTTGGGCGATGGGATATGCTGCCAAGTAGGGAGATTATTTATGCTTGTGCGATGGTTTATACCGCCAAGTTATTGGGCGATGGTTTATGCCACTAGATTATTTATGCTTGTGCAATGGTTTATGCCGCTAAGCTGGGATTATGAATTGCATACATGTGTGTGAATATATGAAGGGAACAATAATTTTCACATTAAAAGTTATTACCCACTCGGTATATGATGATTTGTTCACATATATGTCTGTGGCTTTTCATTGGGGATTTAATTGTTAGCTTACCCGCCCGATATATATATGATAGGTTCATATATATATGTTCTGTGGCTTTTCACTGGAATGTCCTTCATATATTGTATTTCATTGATATGTGTGTGTTGTTTTATATTTCAAGATACTTGACATAATTGAAATATATTAATTATGATATATATATAGATATATAAATATTCGAAATTTTAGAAATTTGGAAAATGGAAATAAACAAAGTTTTATATATACGTTATGTATGGAAGAAAATAATATTTTCCTATTTAGTTTATACTCACTGAATATGCAAATATTCACCCCTCCTTCAACTTCTAAACATATTTCAGGTAGTTCTTGGATTTTTAGCCTTGCTACTGTTATTAGTAAGCATCAGAGTAGCAAGTTAGAGGTAATAGTAGTAGCGAGATTAGATTGTACTAGTTTACGGGCTAGTTGTGTATTAAATGGTAATATGATAGAAATATATTTTGTAATTACAGTTTTCTAATTATGTAGGAGGTTATATATATTTCGATGTATTTCTGCAAGATTTCTTGAATTATGGTAGAGTTTGGTGAACTGGTGTGTTGTGGAATTATTTTCTGAACTTGCAGGTACATGAATTAATTTGGGAAATATTACAAATACAAACCAAATTTTGCCGAAATTTCTATTAAATTTTCTGGCATCTAGGAGTTTGAGTTGTGGAATTGTTATTTATGGTGGTTGTTGACTGCTTAGGAACTTAATCAGCGTGATTAAGTCCTGCAGGCAGAACTTGGGTAGAGCGGGTCCTGTCAACTGTTGCATTGGAAATGATATATCAGGTCTGGTAATGGTTAAGTAGTTTAGACTACCCACTAACTGTCGATATAACAAAGGATCGGAAAGTAGCTCGCCCTCATTGGCATGATACTTAACATTCACCTCTAAAGGAGTATCAACAGATGAAGAATCTTGAAGACCAGCTACAAATCCTGAATGTATTTATGCTGGTGTAAGAAAATGCCAGAAGAATCAGTGTGTATTTCCAAACCCAAGAAATATGTAAGATTACCAAGATCCTTTATATGAAAAGAATCTCGAAGATGTTGTTGAAGCTGAGTTATCAAAATAGAATTCGTTCCAATAATGATAATACCATCCACATATACCAAAAGAATAACAATTTCATTGGTTGTCTTACGAAGAAATAATGAAGAATCATACTGGCTTTGCACAAGTTCAAATTGAAACAAGATAGAACAAAACTTTTCAAACCAAGCCCGGGGAGCTTGTTTTAATCCATACAACAAACGATTCAATTTACAAACTTCTAAAGTAGAAGAAGAAAACAAACCAGGAGGAGGTGTCATGTAAATATGCTCTTTGAGATCACCATAGAGAAAAGCATTTTTGACATCAAATTGTTAAAGTGGCCAACCATGTGAGGCAGCAATAGAAATAACTGTACGAATTGTAGTCATTTTGGCCACAGGAGCAAATGTCTCCTCATAGTTGATGCCATACTCTTGTTTATTACCCAAAGCAACTAATCTAGCCTTGTAGTGATCCAATGACTCATCATATTGAAGTTTAACTGAGTACGCCCATTTACACCCAATCGGTTTGACATCATGTGGACAAGGAACAATGTTCCAAGTCTGATTCTCCTGATGTGCTCGAAGTTCCTCCTGCATTGCTCTATGCCAACACTTTTGTTTTGATGCTTGTTAATAATTAGATGGAATGGAAATGGAGGACAAAGTAGCAGTAAATGATGTATGATAAGAGTCATACCACTAAGGAGGACGAGAAACTCGAGTATACAGTCTTAGAACAGGTAGAGCAGAAGTAGTTGGCGAGGATGGATTGGGAGGGGCCAGTAGGGAAGGACGTCGTCGATACACAAATCCAGGCTTGAAACATTTTGGACCAGAAACATCATCAAAATTAGGGAGAATAGCAACTTCAGAGAATGAGTAAACATGAATTCGAAAGAAATATTGATTTTCAAAGAAAACAACATTTTGAGAAATGCAAATTCTCTTCGATTCAGAATCATAGCAAACAAAACCTTTGTGATTAGTGTTGTACCCCATAAATGCACATTTAACAGATTGAGCAAAAATTTTATGACGTTCAGGAGAAGGTAAATGAACAAAACAAACGCAGCCAAAAGTATGCAAATGTTGATAAGAAGGACGTTGATGATAAAGACAAAAATAAGAAGAATCAAAATTTAAAGTCTGTGAAGGGAGTTGATTAATAAGATAAACTGCTGTAGATAAAGCTTCAACCCAAAAAATGGATGGAACTAAAGATTCATGTAACAAAGTACGAGCCACATCTAAAAGATGGTGATTTTTGCGTTCTGCCAAGCCATTTTGTTGAGGTGTATATGGGCAAGAACGTTGTGAGAAAATACCTTTTTGATTCAAAAAATTATGTAGACATGTATTCTCCATCAGAATCAAATCGAAGAACCTTAACAATAGCAGAAAATTGAGTTTCGACATATGCAAGAAAAGTCTTAAAAGATGATAACACATCATATTTAGAACGAAGAAAATAAATCCAAGTAAATCAACTATAGTCATCAATGAATGTCACAAAGTATTTATAGTGTGCATGAGAAATAACTGGTGCAATCCCTCAAACATCACTATGAACAATATCAAAGCACTTAGTGGCACGACTACTAGTAATAGGAAAAAGAAGAATTTTACTTTTGCCCTATTTACAAGTAGAACAATCAAAAGATAGATGAGAATAACTATTTTTATTAAAATTACCCAATAAACTAGCATTGAACAAATGAGACAAAACAACAGAATTGGGATGTCCTAAACTTTTATGCCATACTTCATTGTTATTGATAGCAGTAGAACAAGATAAATCAATATGATTAGGTATGGAAATATGTAAAAAAAATAGTCATCCCACTTTAGGCCCCTTCGCGATCACTGTCCACGACACCTGATCCTGTACAGAACAACTATCACGAGAAAAATGTACCTCACAGTTATTTTCAACTAATTGTTCAACTGAAAGAAGACTATTAGAGAGTCCAAGTGATACAAAAGCATTGCTGAAAGTTGGAGTTATATTTCCAACAACAAAAATAGGCATAATATGTCCATTAGCAACCTAAATATATTCAGAACTATGATATGGACGAACATTTTTTAACAAAGCAACTGAACTGGTCATATGATTTGAGGCTGCAGAATCAATAAGCCAAACTTAGATGAGGAATTTTTGTTACCTTGAATTCCTAAAGCTGAAAAGGCTGAAATAATCATTTGTTGCACCATTTCAAGAGTAAGAACTGTGGATGCAGCATTTTGATTGGCTGTTGAACTCGCAGTTGCAAGCTGACCATCAAAGGAATTTCCAATAGTAGCTTGAAAGGTAGTGTTTTGGCGATTTTGAGGCCGAATTGAGCACTCTTTGATGATATGTCCTAACTTTTTACAGTAGTTGCATAATTTCTTGGTACAATGTGTAGCAATATGACCATAATTCTTGCAACTAAAACATTGAACCATACTCATATCTCTGCATTTTTTCTTTCCTTAAGCCACAAAAGCCACAGGCATGGTAGCTACCTTTTCTTATTCAAGATTGACTTGGGTAAGAAGGAGTTGTTCTTCGCGAAGTAGTTCACCAAAACAGTCATCTAAGGTAGGAGAAGGATTACGACTGATCAAATTAGAACGGACATTTTCAAAATATGGCCGAAGTTTCATTAAAAAATGATCACGTTTGCTAACCTCGTGAACAGCCAAAACCTCAAAGAGATAATTTTTAGAAACAGTAGTGCAATATCAGAAAATTCAGCCCAAATATTTTGAAAACCAAAAAAATACTTTTGAAAAGACAAGTTTCCCTGAGTATAACTTGCAATCTCACACTCCAATTGAAATCTTCTAGCAGAATTTATTTGATTATAAACCTTTTTCATATATTCCCACATAGTTTTTGCAGTTTTATATGGGTGTAAGTTAAGAACAATTTGAGAATCACATGATCCAATAATCCAAGACATCACTCTAGCATCTTTTACTTTCCATTTAGACAATTCTGGAGCATCAGTAGGTTTAGGAGTGGTGCCATCAATATGTCCCCATAACTCTTTTCCAGTAACAAACAATTGGAATTGAAATTCTCATGTTGTATAATTCTTTCCAGTAAATTTAACATAAAATTCAGGATTACTACCAACCATCTCAAAAAATAGCAATCTAGAAATATAGAGCTGCCCATAATATCCAAAAAAAAAAATATGGTACAAAAAAATACCAAGAAATACCCAAAATATCTTATTCCAAAATTATCCAGAAAGAGTCCAATAATCAAATAACACCAAAATGATCTAACCTTGGAGATAGATCTTGAGACAAGAAGAAACTAGTCGAACAAGGTCGACTGGAACAAATCTGACGGCGACTGGAGACTACAGCAACTGGACGGACCTAGGTTGACAGCTAAGAAATCAAAACTAAAGATGAACAGCAAACCTTGATGATCGAAAATATCATTTCGCGTGGAGAAAAAGAAAAGTAATATTATGATGAAATATTTTCACTAAGTTCTGATATCATGACAAAGATTTGCTTTAAATGGCTATTAGCCTTTTGTTCTATTTCTCATTCAATATATAGATGAATTTACATAATTTTGGACTGATTTATATCTTAATTTATCTCCTAATAAAAGATATATATTTTATCTATGGAAATACAATATACACACAATCAAATAGATGTACAAACTATTTACAGGAATAGTGAAAACTTCAATGAGGCCCACAAATTTATTAATAGAGAGAGAAAAAAAATGCCATCCTAAGAAGCAAACTGGACATTAATCAAGAAAAAATTATTCTTATAAATTTCCTACAAGTAGTATGTTCTCCAAATTCTTGGGCTCACTCAAAACTTTAGAAAATAACCCATTAATAATAATGATTTAGTAAAATAAAATAAAAGATCAAATTATATTAGACAAAATTAGGTAAAAGAAAATGTATTAAAAATATTTTTTGTTAATGTAAAATGTTTTAAGAAGTTTTCAAATTTCATCAATATTTTTTTTAAATATATTCTTTCAAAATACTATATTTCAAATAAAGTAATATTGGAGGTATTAAATAACTCTATCAAAATGTATAAAAAGTACCGTGTCTATTTATTTTACCAAGAAAAACTATCATGTCTATTTTATTGATAAACATTTTAATATAATATAGTTCTTGATAAGTAAATTTTTAAAATAATAAATTTAACTAAAAATAATAAATTTAACTAAACATTAGCAAACAAAATATTAACATATGATACTTAATATATATTTTAATAAATTTATTTAGTACTTCTAATATTATTCATGGGGAACATATGGCAAGCTAGAATTTTTTTTGTACAATTAAAATTTGTAATACCCAAAAATCAATTTTAAATTAAAATAGAGTACAAATCCGTACTATTTTCAAAACCAAAATAATAATAATTTTTTTTACATAAATTAAGGTTAATTCTTTAAGTAGTTAGATTTCCAATATAATTTTACCAAACAAAACTTTAATAGAAAACCACATGAAGGACTTTTAATCATTAATTTCTTTTTTTCTTATAACGACATTTTTTTTTGGTTTTTTTTCTCAAACTGCTGCTGATAGGTATACATCATTTGTAGTTTTAGACTTGTCAAGCTATGGATTTTTATCTCAATTATATCAGGTATTACAATTGGATACTTAAACTTTCCTTTTTAGCTTTTAGTATCTAAGTTTGCCAAATGCAACACTGTTAGTATATACACTCATTTCTGTCCAAATTTATCTGTTATCTTTCCGTGTAGCGCACTTGATTATCATTTATAAGGTAATGCATGTCTTTTCACCTTCAAACAGCCCTAACCTCTCTACCCTTTCCCATTTTCGATCAAAAACCATAATATAGGGGAAAAACTATTAATCCAATATTTTTCTTCCCACTCCCACATTTATCAGATAACCCTAAAACAACCTGGATATTTTTCTTCACTCCCACATCCAATATCGCTTATTGAATAAGGAAAAGTGGGCATGCAAAACTTTGAATTTTCTATTTTCTTTTTATTTTTTTCGTTTTCTCTTTGGCATCTTTCTCTTCTTCTTCTTTCTTTTTTTTTTCTTTTTTTTTTTCCTATCTTTGCTGCAGTTCCAATCTTTCTCTTCTGTTTTGTAGTTGTAATTGGTTTTCTTACTTTCTTTTTTCTTTTACCTTTTTGGTAAAATTTCTAATGTTCCTTGTGTAATTCCATCCATTTTTTTAGCTTCCTAAAGAAAATCTGTTTTCTATAAAGAGCTAAAGCCTGAAGAAGATTTTGATTTTGTGCTTTGATTTGTGGTGGTCTTTCCAATCATTCTATTTTCTTCCCATTTACCCTCAATTCCCTACTCTATTTTCTTATAATTCTCATCATATACCACCACCCTCATTTGGAAAATCAACATCACCGCCTTTCTCTTCTCATTCCAAGACAAGGAGGAGACCGCAGCCGTCGGTTAAGAAAGCTGTGGATCAGGAGCATAATGGTTTGTTGACCCTCTCGAGGCTTCTGAACTTTATCGGTCGACTATGGTTGATTTTTAGTATGGTTTTTACTTTTTTTAGATCTGGATTTTCTTTGTTATGTGTTTCTAACAATGGAATTGAACTATCATCGTGTGTTTTGGATAACGGAATTGAAGATTTTGATTTGTTTAACTTAGAGCATCTATAATGTCAAGCATCAGAATTTATAAAGAATAAGGAGTAAAATATTTTGTGAACTCCAATACCAATTTTTATAATCACTTTTTATTTTATTTTTTCTATAAACATTTATGGTTTATATTTGTTTCTTATTTTTAACATTTGTACATCAAAATATTATTTAAATATTATAATATGAAAGTATAATTAATATATTTAGTTATAATTATGCTTAAAAAAATATAGAATAATAAATAAAATTTAATATAGAATGAGGTTGGCTCTCCACATTTGAAGAGCTAAGCTCCACTCTTCATTTTAATTTTTAATTTTTAATTTTAAAAAAATTATTAAAATTATAAAAAAATATATATAGCTCTTTAAAATAAAAAAGATAAAATTTTTAAAATCGAGTAATTACATATGTTTGAATTGTTGGAGATGATGTGACAGGGTGTTATTTCAGATATTTTAATGCTCTCAATAACCTGCATCTTAAGGTAGAAGCATTTATGATTAGTGAAAGAAAATGTAATTATCAAGAGAAAATTGTTATGGTAATGCAGACAATAAGGTAAAAAATATTATTTTTTTCTCCTATATTATGGTTTTTGATCGAAAATGAGAAAAAGGAAAGGAAGTTGAGACTGTTTGAGGGTAATGACTTTTATTTTTATTTTATTTTTTTGAGTTGCATTACACTTGAAAACGACGCACGTACAGATAACGGAGATTTTAGATAGAAATGGACATTGATACTAACAGTGTTGTATCCAGTTTAGATATAATAATAATAATAATAATAATAATAATAATAATAATAATAATAATAATAATAATAAATAGAAAGTATTTATAACATTCATATCATTTAAGTATCTCCAGTATAATTGTCCCTTTTATCTATAATATGTATTGAAAAGGTATTTTTCATCTTTTACGAAAATAATTAAATGCCATCCCCATCAGATAAAATTACAATAACTAAAAATATACTTGCATAAATAGCTCTGATAGCTGCAATGTCAAAACCAGTTTTTCAACCCTCATCTTCAGTTTGGGATTTGATGCTGAGAAAATGTGAGCTTCAATATGCTAAAGAAAAGTATTATTTCAAGGGCTAAAAGAAGGAAACCTTTTGGAGAATATCAAACAAAATTGTCCATTTTTCCTTTCAAGTTCTAGGGAAACAAGCAGTGGCTCATGCGCATCGTTCTTTATTAATTATAGGGTGTAATTGCGCCTTCTATTGAATAAAAGTTAAATAATTCCCACAAAAACAAAAACGGTTAACCTAGACAAAATTGTGCCTCAGTCCTCGTCGCGTCCATCATCCATATCCATATCTCCATCTCCAAAATCATTTTCATCTCCATGTAATTGATCAGTATCTCCATGATTGTAGATAGCAACGTAATCCACTTCATGATCCTGATTTGCCTCCCTTGCTGTGGACTCTTCCTTTACTTTCATGGATATTAGATTATCATCGCTCAAGAATGTAGTGTATGGCTTTGACACCTGCAGCAAAAGAATTACTTAGTTCTTCCTTCTTTACCACCAACGATTTTCATATTTCAAAATGTTAAAAAAAGTAATTTTTTAGTATCAATAAGGCAGAAGTGTAAATTTTAATTCCTTGAGGCATAAGCCTTTTGAATATAAACAAAATAATGGAATTAAAAAAGTATAAAATGTACAAGTAAAACGAACAGGTTAAAAAACTTTCAACCATAAAGCATTATTTTTACCACCATAATCACATTGTAATTAAGTTAATTTAAAACTACCAACTAAGCTACGAGTCTATTTGCTTATATTACAATAAAGAAGCGCCCCTCCTGGACTTGAATATTTTAATCCACTCCTATTGACATCAATAGTTGCGTCCATTTGCTCATTAACTAGACAATATTATAAGTAATAACTTCGGATCAAGTCTCATGAGAAAGGTTATTCAACAATATAATCAATAAAACTTCAATATGTTTGAAAAAATATTCTTGCACGAAATAAAGAGTACACTCACCTTGAATAGGCAATTTCTCTTCTCAGCACTTTCCACTAAGTTATTCCAGTGCTCATCACCTTTCCTCAGGGTTGATGCAGAACCCACCACCTAATGGAAACAGAAGCTTTTACCATGCATATAAAATGGGACAATATAACAATGGCAAAATTTCACCTAAAGAGCATACCAAAACAGAAGACTTTGCTCTAGTTATGCCGACATTCATTCGCCGAAAATTAGCCAAAAACCCAATGCTTCTTTCCTCACTTGCCCTAACACAAGAAAATATTGCAACATCCTTTTCGCGTCCCTGGAAGAAAAGGAAGGAAACTTTATATTCAAAATATCAACTCTGAGCCAAGTTGTGAAAATAGAAATGGAACAGTGTACATTATGAAGATGGTAAATGACAGTTTATAATTGTCATTCATTGTACATAATAAATAAACACAAAATCTCCCTCTCCCTCTCCCTCTCCTCCCTCTTTATCACTCTCCATCTATGCACTTCAGTAACATCGTGCATGCTCCAGTCCCTCTCTTTTAAGGCCATCTTTGGTATGATGGAAGAATGGAAGGATGGAAAAGAGGAGTGATGGAAGAATGGAAGGATGGAAAAGAGGAGTGATGGAAGATGTTATGGTTGTTTGGTACAAAGGGAAAAAGGGAATGTTGGAAATTTGTATGGAAAACTTTCCATCCAAACCAATTTCCTCCTAAATTGGATGGATGGTGGAAGAAAAGTTTGAATTCCTCTTTTCTATGCTCTTTTTACTCGTGCATTTTCAATTTTAACCAAAAAAAAAAAATGTTTTTCTTTACTCCTATCTTTTATTTTCTTTTTTCTTTTTTTACTCTAACTTATTTTATTATTATTAATTTTTATCTCTAG
>QANX01003998.1:106747-161778 GCA_003254975.1 Ochetophila trinervis
TTTTTTTTTCATTTTTATATATATTCTTCTTTACTTTTTTTCTTTTCTTTTACTATATTTTTAACTCAAGTTTTCTTCCCCTTCATAACACTCATATCTTCTTTAATTTCTTATTTTAAATCTTTAGTATGTAATATATTAATTTCCTTCCATCTTTATATTTATACATATTATATATTCATTTATTTTTTTCTTTTTTATTTCATTTATGATTTTTTTATTTTAACTCAACTTTGTTTTTTTCAGTTTCCATGCCACTTACTGTCTTACTTATTTTCTTTAACCATGCAGTTTTATTTTCTATCAAGTTTTTATTTATTTAGTTTTCTTTACTCATGTCTTTTCCTTTTTCTCAACTCAATTCTTTTTTTCTTTTCCTTTTTAATCTCTTATTTATCCTATTTTCCCTTACATTTTTGTATCTTTATATTCATAAATTTAAATATTTCATAATTCATTTTCTTCTATTCATTTTTCTATTTTTTTAATTTAAGTTTTTTAACCTTAAAACAATTCTAATTAACAATTGTCTCCACAAATTATAATCCAAACATCTTCATTTTTCTTTGCTGGGTTCAATGGTTATGTACCAAAAAACTCTATTTTCACTAAAGAAAAAAGAGACAACATATATCAAAATTTCTTTTTGACTGAAATATATTTTTTCTTTTTGGGGCAATTTCTCATGTGGTTGAGTTAGCTGGATCACATCCAAGTATTGAGGGTGAAAAGTGCTGGTAGATAAAGAAGAAAATAAGTGAATTTAAGTAAACATATCAAAGGCATATGTGGTTCAGATGAAACAGAAAAACAAGGGAAAAAAAAAACAAAAAACAAACAAAACAAAATAGAACAAAAACATGCAGCTAGTTGAGATTTAGAATCCCAAGTGCATTTAACTCAAGGGACTGATGAATTAATTTTCTTCTAACTCAAGTGCTTTCCCATAGTGCATTTTTTATTAATTTTTCCATTTTTTTAAATTCAACTTTTTTTTTTTTTAAATTATAGGGTAGTAAAGTGCATTTAACATAAAATATATGTATATATTTATATATTAGTAAAAAAAATCTTGGGTAAAAAATAAGTAATTAAAAATAGAAAATTATATTTTTTTATTAATAATTCTCATATTAGTAATATTGTTTTAAAAATGTAAAAAAATTTAATAAATGATAATTTTATAAATTAATGGTTACAAATGTAATTTAACAACTACATTACACTATTCATAATTTTTAAAGTTATTTAACAATTTAAAATATTATAATTAGTTGATAAGATAAAAGCGTAGTTTTCTTCCATTTCATTTTTCCTTTCTATACCAAACAAACAATGGAAAGCTACTTTCCATCCTTCATGTCATAAAAAACAAGAGGGATAGATTGAAATCTTTCCATCTCTCCACTTTTCCATCCAAACAGAGGCTAAAAGGCATCTAGTATTCTAACTACGGAAATCAATGACACTTACCTGGCAACCATCCACAGTAGTAATATCCACTACCTTCTCTGACTCCACCCCAAAAGTCTCCTTAAACCGCTCTTTCAAGAGACTTACTTGTGCACCATACGGAGATATAATTGCAAGTTGTTCACTTGATTTCAGTTCTGGATATGTACTCACCAATTTATGATACAGGAGGAAGACAAATTCAACCTCATCAATGTTTACCCAGGAACCACTTCCTAAGGGCTGAGATTCTTTTCCTTCATGCAAGTTAAAGAAGCAAAATGGCCCAAAACATCTGTACTCATGCCAAGAACGTTCTGTCTGCTCTTTAATATTAGGACCATCCTCCAATGACTCTGCATAGAACTCTTCTGAAGGAAATCTCCTTATCTGCTTTAAGAGAAACATATGAAACAATAAATATTCATAGTTTTGAAATATGCAGTTCAATGGCCATTAGCCAAAAATGGAAGAAAGACAGAACAAGTCCTATTCAACTCATTTCCACCATATCACATAAGTTCCAATTAAGAACTAACATCGCACATAAATTTCATATATTCTTCCATCTCTAGTATCATGGTAAAGTCCTGGGCTTTCAAATGTAAGGGCTACTCCGTGTTAAAAAACATTATTGTAAGGACTAGATCTAGATCTTGCTTACTAGAACCAGCTCAGTGGGATCAGTATAAGGCTACATAAGCGTAATTTTGATAGAAGTTTATTCCAAAATCAATTGAATTTATTCATCCACTCCAAAATTCTAACTATTACCATATCTTTGAAAATGTATAATACAAATTGTGTTTAGTCAAAATGAAAATCAAAATGTAATAAGATTTAATTTAAGTCAAACTTAAATCTTTGACTGAGCATTTGACAGCACTGTATAGGAATACAATTGATCTAGTCCATAAATTTCATATATTCTTCCATCTCTAGTATCATTAGTAAAGTTCTGGGCTTTCAAATGTAAGGGCTACTCCATGGGGAAAAAACATTATTGCAAGGACTAGATATAGATCTTGCTGACTAGAACCGGCTCACTGCGATATAAGGCTACATAAGGGTAATTTTGATAGAAGTTTATTCCAAAATCAACTGAATTTAATTCATCTACTCCAAAATTCTAACTATAACCATATCTTTGAAAATGGATAATACAAATTGTGTTTTATCAAAATAAAAATCGAAATGTAAAAAGATTTAATTTAGGTCAAACTCCAAAATGAAAATCTTTGACTGAGCATTTGACAGCACTGTATAGGAATACAATGAGATGACAACAATTGGTTGAAAAGCAAAATGTAAAATCTTGTCCAGATTTTTCAAAATTTTACATAAAATAGGTAATAATAACGAAAGCTGTACTAAACCTATTCAATTTTTACTAGCTATATGCATATTCAGTTGCTAAATCGATATTTAAGATACTATTTTATCATATTGAATAAATGTTGATTTACAACATTCAGTTGTAACTAGTATTTGGATGGTCAACGTTCCAGAGTTCAGCATCTTTGATAGAGTTACCATTGAGCAAGGATAAGCTTTCTAGGATTCATGACTATGTTGGCACCAAAAGTCGGCCACTAAATAAAAGGAGCAGGGATATTCCTAATGGGATCCCTGGTTATTTTGGATACCAAAATTATCTCACTAAATAATAATTAAAAAAAACCAAAAAAAATAAAAATAAAACACAGATCAGAACAAAAAACAAAAAATTAAATAAACTCTTGAATTGAGCAAGAGTGCCCTTTCGTGGTAGGTTTTGATATCACATGGGTACTCAAAAAGAGGGAAAAGAACAAACAATAGGTGTTGGATTCTCTTTACTCCAAGTGATGATGACAAACAATGAGAAAAAAATAAAATAAAAGGAAAGGAAAGAGTGTAGAGAGGAGAATAACAATATTTTAGAATGTCCAAAATACTAAATCAATCAAGTTTTTTTATCCTGTCATCTTTGACTACTACAATTTTCAACTTCAATTTATAACATCTTTACAAATATATGTAGTAAATTCTTTGTGCAGCAGTTCAGCAAAACAATCACAATAAAGAACCAAAAAAAAAAAACTATACAAAATCTTTTGATATAGTTATGGGGATACCAAACTGGTCATCAGCATGGGCCATTATCAGGATCATCAGTATAGTTAATTGTTCTTGCGGTCCTTTTCCTGGGAACCCATCATATATTGTTTTACTATAAGAAAGCTTCTAACCGGTGTTTTAAAAATCGTTGGAGGCGCTGGAAAAGTGCCTCAGGGCGCACCGCCTCGAGGCGTAGTGCCCTGAGGCGCATGAGGTTTATGCCTCTGTGATCATGTATGATTTGAGTTGTTTTTAATTGGATATAAGTCGACCCAGAAGATTTTAAAAAAACCCATATGGGTTTTAGGGTTATAATGTCTTAAAACTATTAAATAAATAAATAAATCAATCAAAATCAAAAACATAATTGCCGCTGCCGACATTGAGAAAACAAGAAAGAAGAAAAGAAAAAGAAAAGAAGAAGAGAGTACCTGCACTTGCCGAAAAGGTATGTATATTTTTTTTTCCTTGTCTTTTTATTTCTTATTTTTTGCTTTCTGTTTTTTCTATTTTTTTTTTTTTTTTTGGGTACAACTTTCCCCACCCCACCGGATCATATTCATCTTTGTCTTTTTACTTTTTATTTTTTCTTTTTTATTTTCCTCCCACTTGCCGATTAAATATTTGGTTTATTCTTTTTTTTTTTTTATAAAGGTATTTGGTTTATTTACTGTTTGTATTGTAACTTTTGTTTGTTTGTTTCCCCACTTCAACCCTAAACATTTTATAGGTAAAGGAAAAAGACCATTATTGGAGGATGAAGAATCCATATGAGACCGATGAAGAAGAAAATAATAATTTGGTGGACAACTTTTCTAGTGATAGCGAGTGATGATAGTGGCGGCGGATTGGTGGTGGCTATGTTCAATGTTATTTGGAGAAAATGCTAAACTTTCTAAAATTAAATAAGGCTTAAACTAACAACTATTAAAATTAAAGACAATTAATGTTTATGTTATGGATTTTATGATTTTATGTTATTTTATATTTATATCATTTTATTACTATTTTTCTATATATATATATATATACATATATATATTAAATTTTACTTGAGGCTTACGCTTCGTACCGCCTCGAGGCTTACGCCTCAGCTCACAACGGCAAAATTCCTCAGGTACACCTTGCGTTTTTAAAACCTTGCTTCTAACACATTTTTAAGATCTTCACTAAAAAAATTAACACATATCTTTAAGATTCTAGTCATATATATGTGTATATATACATATATATAGACATATATATAGATATGTATACACATATATACATATACACATATATATAACTCCATACCCAAAATTCCCTGCCATAACCATATACTTTCAAGGATTTACAGCATTAATTTTTGGTGTTATGAACTATCATATGCTAATCAAATTATCTTTTCAAAAGCGTAAATAAATACTTCTTATCTAACCTCTGGATGCATACGATACTGGGTCTTCAGCATAGTCACTGGATAACCTGCCTTCTGAAATCTCTCGAACAAACTCATACCATATCTACAAATTAATAGATCAAAAGAGAGAGTCACACTCAATGCATCAGAAGTTTCCTACAAATCAATAGTAAGGACATCAATTTCACAAGTGTTATACCCAAATTTCTCAGCAATAGGAGAAATTACAGTAGCTGGAAGTTGAACTGGATCTCCAACCTAATACGAAAAGTTATGCATTAATTACAACCCAGAGTATAAATGTATCTAAGTGCATGCAGCGATGCACATGTAACACTACGTAAAAAATAAATTATAATGATAAGAAACAGTAAAGTCCTACAATAAAATCAGAAATTTACCAGAAATACTTGTTTGCATCCATTGGCTAGTGGAACAAGAGTAGCTGGTTCCACCTGTTCAAAGTAGGCATGAATCAGAGCAAATAGATTTCAATGCCAGATGATGGAATTAACATAAAAACAAGCAGATAGTACATGCATGATTACAGCCCAAAAAATGGATAGAAACCACAGAAAGGTTTAAAAATAAAGAAGCAGTTTTTACACCAGTCTATATTTCAATATGTTAAAAAATTGTCAGGAAAACTACATTGTCAAAACTTTTGTTGATCTTCTTAAAGTTGATGCCATCAACTTCAAGGGAACCTAAGATAAATTTTCCACTATCATTGACAGCTTTTCCTATGCTCACTGCTTTAATTCATTTTTTCTCTCCTTTGAAAAAAAGTACATGTCAAACATTTCAATTTAGGAAAAGACAAAAAGAAACTTACCTAGTGAGGGAACAAAATATTGTATAGCTAACTAGCAAAGGGAAGAATTGTATAGGAAATGGCTTCAAAAGTGAGTCGTGTGGTAGGTGAATGGCCAATCAAATATTTAGGCATCCCTCTGGGAGGGCATCTTGTTAAATATGAATTCTGGGATCTGGTGGTAGTTAAGGTTAGTAAACATCTTTAAGGGAAAAGAGCATATATCTCAAGAGGGGGTAGACTTATTTTGGTATAATCTATGTTCTCAAGTATTCCAATTTACTATCTTTCATCATCTAGAGCCCCGTTCAGGATTTCTGAAATGTTAGAACACTTGATGAGAGATCTTCTCTGGCAGTGTAGTGGAAAAGGATTCAAAGAGCATTTAGTTCTTGGGAAGTGGTATCAATAGTTAAAGCTAAAGTAGTGTTAATGCTTTAAAGGAAATTTGATTTGAGTTAGAAAGATGTTATCTAATTAATTTTTAGATGTTTTGTATCTTATTTGAGGATTCCTCATCCTCTTTTTCTATGTACTGTTTTTTCATCAATAAAAGTAAATTTTCACCAAACCATAATATAATACTTTAAAGATGTTATTAAGAGAAGTTCTTAATACAGAACAAAACAAAAACAAAACAATTATACTTTAAAAATTATACATACAAAAATTTTTAATTGAAGTAATAGGAACTTGTTTAGGTGAACGCTTCATCTTTTAGGGTGACCCATTTTACCATCTCAGTAACCCTAGTTTGTGCCTTCTTTTTCCTTTTTCCTTTTTCCTTTTTCCTTTTTCCTTTTTCCTTTTTCCTTTTTCCTTTTTCCTTTTTCCTTTTTCCTTTTTCCTTTTTTTTTTTTTGGCCTTTTACGAAAATAAAACCATTTGCTTAGAGCAAAACAAAATAAAACAACAGTTAAGCATCCAAAAATTTGGTTTAAGAAAAATTCAAGTTATGGAGCACATCAAGTAAGTTAGAAAATTAAAAGGGATATCTTTCCAAATTTAAATAAAATAAATGAATGCACACACATTCGCCTACACACAAAGGGTTTTGGTCAAAGACTATTCTGGTTACTAAGTCAAGAAAATACACACATATCAATAAAGTGTGTCAGCTGAAGAAATTTCACTGTTGAGGGGGAGGGGGGACCGCAACAACAGTAGGAAGTAAAAGCGAACTACAGTGAGAAGGAATGCTTCCATACCTACACCCTAATCTTTCAGTTATAACTTTATCAAAAAAAAAAAATCTTTCAGTTATAATCAGTTCAACTTTGTAAAGTATTCCTAACATGACTTTGAACCATGTATACCAAAACACATGATAGTTACATCAATTAACCACCTGGTCTGTATTATCCATGACCTAAAACCACTCATCTTGGGTATTACTAACTCACCAATGGGGATAAATCCTGTCTTCCTCAGGATAAAGGAAGCTTATGAGATGGGTGGCAAGCTAACATGCTACAATGCTGCTCATTGACATAGAGACAGGATAACAAAAGAAGAGAAAACTATGAGTCAGCAATCAGCAGTTTATCACTGGAAACATAGAGACTTATAGCAGACTACTACTATAGAAGAAGGAAAAAAAATAATAATTAAAGGCTAAAACAGTTTCATCAATTTTTATAATCAGAACCATCAAGTTTTTAATAAATCATCTTTTGGTATGTTAGTCGTTTTTTGTAGGCCAACTGACTTGGAAGAGCCCGTTAATCTCCACAACATATTCAATACATGGGATAACATCCTGTATGCTAAGTGCTTTCCCTTAAAACACCAAAGACAACACAAAAAAAAAAAAATTGTCAAAGCAACTACTTACAGCTTGGCCAGCTTCATCTATTATAACAACATCAAAACCACTGAAAACATGGAGGCTTATAGCAGCATACTACTATAGAAGAAAAAAAGGGAAAGGCTAAAACAGTTAAATAAATTTTTATATTCAGAACCATCAAATTTTTGATAAACCATCTTTTGGTATGTTATTGGTTTTCTGTAGTCCAACTGATTTGGAAGAGCTTGTTAATCTTCACAACATATTCAATATATGGGATAACATCCTGTATGCCAAGTGCTTTCCCTTAAAACATCAAAGGCAATACAAACAAAAATTAAAATTGCCATAGCAACTTACAGCTTGGCCGGCTTCGTCTATTATAACAACATCAAAACCACGATTCCACTTACTAAAAAGAGTTCCACTGAAGCTAAGGGTGGAAAAGACCTGCCAAACATACATAATCAAAGGTAATTATAACCTCTTACATTTTTATTAAGACAAAGTAAAATTCACATACAATCACAGCCTGCTCCAGAATTGCGTCACGAATACTGTCCTTATCACTTCCTGCAGCTCCAAATCTGTCTTTTTCAGCCTCCATGCTTTCATGTT
Organism: Ochetophila trinervis; assembly: GCA_003254975.1. NCBI lineage: Eukaryota > Viridiplantae > Streptophyta > Magnoliopsida > Rosales > Rhamnaceae > Ochetophila > Ochetophila trinervis. The sequence goes on from QANX01003998.1 coordinate 114,920, forward strand.
TTTGCTTTACCTGGAGAACTCTAGTATGGAGTTTAAGTAATGAATATTGAATAACAGCTGAGATTAAAGACAACTAAGACATCATTCAGGTAGGTTATATGACCTTTTTAATAATATAAATTTATAATGCCAAGCAAGATAAAAATTATATGTAAAAGTGGAACCTAGGTTTCCAGGTTGCAATTGTAGATCACCTCTTGGGTTGTTGCTCAAGGACAGTCTGGTTTCGTATGTCGACTAATAAAACTATATACAGTTAGAAATTTCCTTGCTTTTGGTTTGTTAAGCTAAGTCAAGTACTTAATTCATTTAGATTTATAGGGTGTCATTCAAATCTCCCAATAATCATAAAAGCATACAAAGCAGGTCCGAACATTCTAATTTTCTACATGGATGATATTATAGTATCCAGTAGTTATCAAATGGAACTGAAGTAAAAGACCATATCGAAAGGCATGTCATAAACTATAAATCTGTGACAACTTCCATACTTGATGGGGAAGTTGCTCGTGGGTAGAAAGGGATCGTTCTATCTCAAAGAAAGTATGAACAGGACTTGCTATTTAAAACAAGCATTTAAATCTAAACCTTCAGATACTCCAATGAAACCCAATTTAAAACTAGATTGTTAAAACAAGAAGAGATGAAGGACAAAAGAGATTTACAATTTTAGTAGGTAAATTTATAAATCTTACAATAACCATACCAGATGTTACTTTTGTTGTTGAAGCTATCTGTCAATTCATGGAAAATCTGAACTACTACATTGGGAGACAATTTCTATGATCGTCAAGTATCTTAAAGAAACAATTAGAATTAGAACCCTCTACTAAAAGTCTAAAATCTGCATATCACTAGTTACTCTTATGCATATTAGGCAGGTTCCTGGTCAGATTGAAGACCTTCCGATGGCTATTATACTTCCTGGGAGGAAATCAATTAATTGAAGTAAAAAAAAAAAAAAATTAAAAATAATAATAATAATGTTGTGGTCACATCCAATGAAGAAGCAGAATATCAAGCAATGGCCAATAACCTAGCAAACTTATGTTGATATAGAATCTAACTGAATTGGGGGTTAAGGTCAAAAAGTCATGTTTCAAACAGGCTTCGCCAGTTGCAACTTGCAAGAACAATCAAAGGTCCAGTGGCCTCTTGGTGTTCTTCTGCCATGCATTTTTGTGGTTAAACCATTGTAGATCTTCTAGAGCCTGAGTAATTTTTATGAATATTTAACATTCTTCTTTTTTATTGTTTTTCGCTGTACATATTCTATGAGAAAAAATTTGAAGTACCAACAGTAAAATATGATAATAGCCATAAAGTGAAGCTCAGTAAACTTCGTTTATACCCACAAACGCACCAGATTATCAATGGAGACTGCACGAACGGAATGATGTGCCTTAAGACCAATCCGTACAATTTTAGGATTATATGAACGACTATTTTCATCATGAACACCTGAGGATAACCAGAATATATACAAAATTATATTCAATAAATTCAATAAGCACCAAATGTCCATTTTTACTTTTGAAAAAGATCTATAAACCAAAGAAGAAACTTTCTAATAAAATACCTACCAAAAATATTTAAAAATAAAAATAAAAATTTCTAATAAACACAAAAAATTATTTAAAATGCACATATTTTGATACAGTAGCATTACAAAATAGCTGTATCAGTAAGCCTTTCAATCAACATGATTTGATAATGAAATTAATTATTTCAAGGGTGCAGATTAATTTAAATTTAAACACAAACACACACAAATTAGACGTGCAATTTAAACTGAAGTAATTTATCAAGTTTAAATTGCAATTCTGTTTGTATTATTTCAAATTACAGAATTTGATTTGTATATATGTATTTTCCCCCATATGATGAGTATATATGATAAGTAGGGGTCCATGTGTATTTTACCTTACATGATAACTATATATATATATATGTGTGTGTTCCAGAATCAAGAGTTCGTTTGGATTTCCAAAGAGAGATCCTTTATTATCTCTTAACTTATTACTCTTGCAGAGTATGGCAGGTCTGAAAACAAATCAATACCAGAAAACTTCTTTTATATGATATGATATGCCTTTATTTACATCTTTCTTCCTATTCCACAGTTAGTTACATCACAAACAGTTTTTTCCAACAGAATAATCAAGCTAGTGAAAAACACTTCACAATAATCAATTTAAATGTACAGAGAAAGAAAAAATCTGCCTTTGGGAGTGTATCATGGAACTAAAGCATGCCAATTTATTAGAAGAGCAAATTCATGTATGATAAAGAAAACGAACCACTGTTTAGAACACGCAATACAATCTCATCTAGTGCAGAGTTTGATGGAGCACATACAAGTACACGTACACAATATTTACGGCTCGAAGTAACTGCTTCTGGCTTCTGCAGATTACATTGAATTTAGGGGGGGGGTGGGGGGGGGAAGAAAAAAATCTCAAATCACAATAATAGAAAGTGAAAAAACTAAACTCACCAATTCATTTCCAGTGAATGGGAAAAAACCATCATCACCATCAACAGGCATTATAACATCTCTAGGATTACTACCGCTGAGCCATGGTGCTGCTCGTCCCCAATGATTGATTCTGCAATTACATACAGACAACACAACAACACAAACATCACAATTTCAACAAAGAACTACACTCCTACTGTGATGTTGAGGGTTTCATCCCCAAAAAATAATACAATAATTAGTTATTTTGTCTTTCAAGGTATTGGTCATGAAAGAAACAATAACTAAGCCATTCAATCATCAGGAAGGGGGAAAGAAAGAAACAAAAAAGTTGAGTAACCACATACTTTTCCTTAAAGGACAAGTCCGGCCCATGCTTTATGTTAAGTGACCCACCCCTACATTTCATACGAGATGTGAATCAAACAGATAGAACATCAAGCTAAACATATAGATGTTAACATATCCAATTCTGCACCTTTTATAATAATAGCAGACATGATTAATCTAGGAATAGCAGCTTAAACACTTGACTAGGATTAACATTATGAAAAATAAATAAAACGAGCTTATTTTTCTACCTGGACTGTACTCTTGCTGGAGTTGCATGCAAAATGGAACTGAGAATTCCAAGGATCGTTTGTGTCTTTCCTGTTCCTGGAGGACCCTGGAAACACAAGTTCAGTATCCACATGCTAATTTACATGCAAATATAATTTTGACAAACAAAGGTTCTCAAGATATGTTACAAAATAAAGAAAAACTGCCCATCAGAAAATAACTTTTTATATTAATTTCCATTCAAAATTTTCATAATTTCTACTTTCTCGTGATTCGTTTAAAAGAATAAAAATCTACAAAATGAGCACCAAGGTGTGCATGAGTGTACTGTTCAATCCAAAAAGTGTAGAAACAAATCAATAATAAAATCCAATAGAGAAAAACATGGACATTCTTTATTGTTAATGCATAAAGAACAGGAGAGATTATCTTTAACCTCCATAAGGGAATCCTAAGCCTCATGGAATACCCACCTATACAGTTCATACATACAATAAAACACCCAGAGCTTTGCTTTCCATACTTGTGCACACACATATAGCATTAGGTCTTTTACACTAATACTAACAGACACATATAGAGACCATTAAGTGTAAAATAGAAAATTACCTTAAAGATGATGTACAATTTTAGTTTATTTTTTCACTATATTTGAGGTTTCTCATCCTCTTAGAGTTTCACTATACACAAACACTATAAAACTTGGCATCAAGCGTATATACATCTAATATTGCTATCTTGGAACTAAACTTAGTAAACGGTGCCTTGCTTAAGGCTTAGTAAAGACATTTCCAATATGACCTTTTGATTTAACATGGGGTGTTTACATGTTCTTGCTCATAACCATCTCCCCAATAAAATGACATCAGTTGCGACACCTCCAATCACTAGCAATATAAATAGAACCTGATTAGTGCAATAAACTATAATTTGGTTTATCAAGTTCTCCCTATTCTTTTAGAGGATTCTGCATCCAAAAAAAAATTCTGATGCGGTTTGATACATTATTCTATATTCCGCCTTTGTGCTGGATCTGGGTGCAATACTATGGTTTTTTCTTCCCCATGTGACTAGGTTTCCACAAAATCGTACAAGAGCCAATAGAAATGCATTATTCACATCCAAATGATAAAGATTCAAATTGAATGGAAGCCACCTATATAAAGTACGAGACCGAATTAAGCTCAAGCATTGGGGAAAAGTCTCAGATCAGTCAATGGAAAGGTTTAAGTATAGTATAGCAACTAAGGCATAGTCCCAGTGACATCAACTACAGTTTTCCATTCAAGTAAGGAAATTAGTTCTTGGGTTTCATGACTAATCAAGGCATTCATCTCTTCCTTCATAACTTGTTTCCACTCGAGATGCTCGGCTTCCTAATAAGTTATAGGAATAGACACACATAAGAGTACACTTAAAAAGCACGATAAAACGCATAAAGTTTACGAAGGCAAAAGGATACTGCATATAGGTAAGCCTACCTTTGCAAAGTGCAATAGTTTGGAGGAAAGTATCAAGAGCAGAGGGAAGAGGATCAACCACAAAGGAACCCAATTGGATCGAGACTGGCGTAGTTAGGAAGTAAGCCTAGCTATGAATATCAAGCTAATACAAACACACAATCAGCATCCTCCCTCACATGTAGACCCATCTAATAATGAGACAATATACTATCACAAATGGAGGTAGCAAGATTTAGACATAATATTAGACAGATACAAAGGCTCGGAATGATAAATGACAGCATCTAAAGGCTATTTATATGAAGTCAGTTTTATGAGATAGCTTCTCGGAAACCATGAAATTTATAGAATAAAACTCATTAGTTCTTAAGCTAGGGAAGATTATGAGACAAGAAAGAGTTGAAATAAAAATAAATGAAATGAATGAAACATCTGACCTTCAAGAAAATCAAACACTTAGAACTGTATTCAGTTTCAATTAAGGAACAGAAATTTTACAGAAGAGAACTGTCCTTGTGCTACAAAGAATGTGACAAAAAAAAAATCATAACTTAGTAATACACTAATAATTAAACAAAATGGATAAGAGGTAAAAAAAAATTAATAACACATCCAGAAACTAAATAAAAATTCCTAAGGTAGGAAAAAGTTATACGTGGCTTTTCTAAATCATGTCTTCACAATATGTAAGAAATATTGGACATGGAAATGGGAAAAATACAACTTAGAAACATGGAATGGCAAAATATGGACATTAGAAGATTACCAAATCCTTGGATATGGTTCTCAAAAGTGTATCATTAATTGTGTATCATGTGAAATGCTTTGAAACTATTACATATACTTTCTTCAAGAGTACATCCTATTTTTCTCCTAAAAAAGAACTTAGAATCTCTCTTGATAAGCTAACAGTGATATACTGTATCACTGTGATATCAGACTGCTATATGTATTGTTAGCAACCCTTAATTTAATAAGAGAACTGAACACATTAAAATTAGACTCCCTATAATTCAAGTTAGAAGATTAAATTGGAGATATATTTATTATGGCTTTGAGCAAAGGTTTTCATTATTTTAAGTTCAAAGATGAGTCCACTAAACAGATGTGCCCATCTTGAGAAAAAGTAATAGAACTGTTTATTGTATTTCTACTTACGAAGGGTATTGTTGTAATTTCCTCAAAACCTAACTTTATTGTATGTACGAGAGCATGGTCTCTTTATTCTCCTTTATTTCTCCTATATTTCTCTCTACACTATATTACTAGTAATTGGGGTGCGGGTTTTCTTGATTAATATTGGTTTCACCTTCTGGTCTTTTGGGTGAATGAATGAGGAAAATTGGGTATTAGGCTTTCTTGGAGAGTATACTTGCTTTGATATCTCTCTTTCCTGTGTGCTTTCTTTCATAACCTTTATCTTAAAATCAATGAAAGGCCTGAAAACTAATAACAAAAATGATACACACCTCTAAATGCCATATAAGCGTACAAATCAATCTCAATTATAAACCAATTTGAAATCAGCTTTTAGTGATGCATTAAAAACTCCCAACTGTAATCTTTAATTATATAACTGAAATTTTAGGTGCTCTAAGCATCACAGGCAATGAGAATGTAATACGAAAACTGAAACAGATGACCATGAGAAATCTGACACTTTAAAAAAATAAACAAAAGGAAATAGAGAAAGAAAGGGTAAAAAAAATGTTGCATATAAAAGAATTCTGAAGAATAAGAAAAACCTGTATCAGAACAAAGGGTTTACGTGATAAACCAGCCTGCATTACAAAATCAATTCCTTCATTAAAATAAAATGAAAAAAATCATAGGACAAATTAATTAATCTTGTGACATAGATGAAGCCTTATAATCTACACCCGTTAAGAGAGAGAGAAAGGTAGATTGCAATCTTATCACAAAAGGCAACATAATCATGGGAATAGTGAAATCTTAACATAGCATGTCTTAAATAATTTTAGTACTACTTACCTGTATGGCTTCCCATTGAGATTCATTGAGATTGTCTTTTATGTATTCCTCCAAATGTCTAGAAATTTTCCAGGCGTGGACTTCTGAATCAAAATTGTTTTGAGCAGCTGTAATTATCAAATCCTTAAAAGGAAGAGTACCAATTGATCGTAGGGCTGTATATTCACGAGTAATAGTTGATAAGCTGCACACCTGCATTATTTCGTGTATCAATAATGGCATACCAGGATAAAATTAAAAATGATTTTTTAATATTAGATATAATGGTTCACACTTAGTGTCTCTTGGTTATGTTTAAGGAAGAAATATTGAAACTGCAATTTTATAAAAGATTTTAACATCTTCAAAACAAAGAAATGACAAAATAGAAGAGACTAAACTTTTTTAAACATAAGAATGTAAAAGCAAGAAGCTGAAATGTTTCAAGAAACAAAAACATCATAGAGACAGCATTTCATGGTTTCTATAGGATAAGTGGAATACAATATCTGAACCAAGTATAAATCATCAAGAAAACTTGGCAAGCTAATTCACCAAAAGCCTTGACACAAACACTGTCCAAACAAACTATTAAATATTGTACCTCTTTACCATGCTTATCATACTTATTAAGTAAGTTTACTCTAAATTTTAAGGAACTTATTGAGAAAAAACAAAAGTTTAAAAACTAAATGGGTTGGCGAATGTAGCATCTTTATCATGAAAATCCAAAGCGCTAATTTCGTAATCTGAAAAGATTTTGTTTAATCAAATAGCCAACTGCTTGAAAATATTAGAAAAAACCAGAACATCCAGATACAATATATTGTCTATATCAGTTAGATAGCGATGTTGTTCAGACCACCAGACCTCAAATATAATCCTGAATACAATACATAACCAAAAAAAAAATTAAAAACTAGATGCACCAAAATCTCTAAATTAAAAGAAAGGTTACCTTTAAACTGTAAAAGAGTCTATCTGCATCATTGGTAGAAGTAATCATTGACCGCACATTTAACAGCCTTGAAAACGAATCAATACCATTTGTTTTCATATGTGTAACTTCTCCGGACAAATACATTCTAAGTCTAATTCCATCATTCTGGCATCTTTCCACCAAAGCAAATGCATATGTTGTTGGCAGTTTTGTACCCACTTGAAACTGAAACATACAATGCCCTACAGTCAGAAGTAACCAAGCAACACAAAATAAATTATTTTTACATTATTAGGTTGCTTATTTCGGAGGAATGGGGAGAAAAGTGTACAACTATGGAACTTTTTACCCTCCTGCCCCACTAAAAAATAAAAAATAAATAAAAGCAACTCCCCAAAAATGCCTGTTCTTTCTCAAATATTCATATCAAATATAAATACCATGATATATATACAATGAATACTAACTAAAACTTGAGGAATAAAAGAGACAGAATTTTAAAGGCAACCAGTTGAGCATGATCACCTTGACTTTTGAAAGAAGCAAAAGATCATTTTGTGATATTGATTCCTTGCCATGTGCATAATTCACCGTTACTAAATGAAACCCATCAATCTCATTGCATTCCACTATTACTCTGCTCTCCCATTCTGCCACTGCAATGCCTCGTACCAAAATATTATATTAGACAAACTCATAAAAGAGAGAGCTGGTTTTATGGTCATTCCAGAACGTATTACATACTGACCCCTATTATTAGTTCTATCATGAAAATGTTGAAATGAAAATAAAACAAATACATGTACCCCAATTTGCCAAAAGCTATAACTAGCAGTGAGCTACAACATAAAAATGAGTGATGAAAAAAGTTTCTCAAAACCCAAAAGGAAAGAAGTGAGGAAAAGAGGGAAAATGAACCTTCTTCGTCATCTTTTTTCTTAGCAATTTGGGCTTTAACTTCTTCAAAAAGAAGAGGCTCAAAAGTAGAAATATAATCATCAATGTCCTTGTAGGTATTCTTCACTTTCTTCAGCCCCAAACCACCTCCTTCTTCTATATTGCCCTTGTTCTTCTGCTTCCCAATACCAACAAAAAATAAATAAATAAGTAAACTGTTAGTTATACATATTTATAGTAAAAGGAGAGTGGAAGGGTGATTACATTGGCTTCTTTGAGAATACGGAAATAGTTCCAACTGAGAACAATCTTGTAGAAACGGGATAGCAGAGCTTCTTCTTGAGGCTTGTTCTTATCCACAGCCATAGCGAGCTAGAGAGAGACAAGTTTCAGCTTAGTAGGGATTTAAAATAACTAATAAAAGCAGTTTTATAAAAAATGTTTTGGGAATTTTGCACTGTTAATCCCTTTAGGTTTTTTTTTTTTTTTATACAAGCTTAGCTTTGAACGTCTTTCCTTGGCCGTTTAATTCTTTTTATTTAGTTAAATTAGCACATTTGGTTCTTTCCAGGATTACTGTTATTTCGAAAAATAAACTTTATTCTTTATTTTATTTGGGTTAGGAACAAATTGTATATTTTAGCATAATAATATACATAGATATTTTCTTAGATAACCAAAACTAAAGACTGCATGAAACACACAGATACAACCACTTACAACAGGGTTTCTAATTTTCTTCTCCTTCTAAACATTCTTTTAACAGTTAAAATTCTAGGAGAAGAAACAAAACCAAATTGCTTTGTACAAGGGTTTTCCTCCTTACACCAGGTTTTTCACTTTCTTCTCCTCTAAACATGATTTTCAATTTGTCATTCAAGAAAAATAGTTCCTTTGAAAATAAAAAATAAAAACTTCAAGAACAGATTTCTTCTTTTTTTTAATAAATTTTCTCATCAAAAGATTAAAGTTTTAAGAGAGAAAAAAAAAAGAAAATAGAAAGAGGTAGGGGTGTTCATCGGTTCGAAACCGACCTATTTCGCAAATAACTAATCCGATCCAATTAATAATTGGTTTCGATTTTTTCAATCCGATCCGATCTATATATCAAATCAAATCCAATCCAATCCAATCCGACTGGTATTGGATCGATTTGGTTGGACTTGCATTTAATTTTTTTGGGCTTTAAACTAAAACAAGACAAATAAACATATTAAAATAAAACAAAATTACTAAAACAAAACAAAACAAAACAAAATTACTACACTAATACAATAATTCACCATTCAAACTCCAACAAAACAAAACAAAATTACTACACTAATACAATAATCCAACTTCAAATTTAAACTAATACAACAAAGCCTACACAACTTCAAATTTAAGATAATAATTCACCACAAAACAAGACAATTTTAAACTAAACAAGACAATTCTATAATAGTCAGAGTTGTACTGTTCCTTTCACTAACACTACTTGAATCCATATGTAATAGAAAACAAGACAATTAGTAAATAAAAGTGTCAAGTACATAAATAAACAGTCAGTCAACACTACTAGCTAATATCTATATAAATAACCATAAATAATTCCCTAAGTTGAAGGCAAAGAAACAAATATTATGTAATTACAAAATTTTAAACTAAACAAATAAACCGGTTGATAAATTTAGAACTAAGCAAATAAACATAACAAAAACAAAAAAATATGACCTTATCAAATCAATTGAACTTGGACTTTAAGGCTTCAGCCACTATCCATTTCCCTAAAATTTCACCTTTATGATCAAATGGATTTTATTTAAAAAAGCAAAAAGAACAGAAGACAACATAATCTTAGCATATCCATCAAGATAAAAAAAATAAACATATCCATCAGACTCAATCCGTAATGCAATTCAGAGTACCTGTGTCTGTGTGTGTGGGCATGTGGATAATAGAGTACCTGAATATTTAATGTTTCATTACATGGGAAATTTAATTAATAATGAGGCTGAGAGGTTATAAACTTGGATTTGGCAAGCAAAAAAGACAGAAAAAAAAAAAACTGGGCTCCAAATTTAATCTGCTTTGAAATTTCGATTTGATAATTACGTATACTTTGCTCACATAACCTTTTCAATATTAATAAATATTACTTTCTATACATGAAACCATTAAAATATTACTTTATGCCCCTGTATCCATTTATATCAACTACACTTGAATTTATGCCCCTGTATCCTTTTCTATACTCTGCTAACTGCTTAATGAAAAACCGGCAATCTCGTTAACTTCTATTTGAAGTGGATACACTTCGTGGCTTTAATTTTGGACTAATTTAGCAAGTACAATTTACATAACAAAAGGAAAAAAAAAACACCAAAAAAAAAATTAAACAATAAACAAATATACCTTAAATCGGGCTTCACAGCGGCACCGGGAAGAGGAGAGGTCGTGGCGGTTTGCGAGGAGAGGTCGTGGCGGAGTGGTGTTGGAAGTGGAAGAGGAGAGGTCGTGGCGTTTGCGAGGAGAGGTCGCGGCGGTTTCTTAGAGCCGGAAGTCGACCGAATTCGTTGAGGAAAAGGAAACCGAACAACCACCCGGAAGAGGAAGAGGACAGCGGCAGCGGCAGCGGCAGCGGCAGAGCAAATTTCAATTACACGGGATTCACGGACAGCCCTAAGTCCATTTACCTTCGAAGTTTAACCCTTAATGAAAATGATTCAGTGTTGGTAGGTTCACCATAAAATGGTGAATCTGCCAATAAAAATAAACCATGTAATAAAAAAAAAAATTTTTTAAAATTGTAAATTAATGGATTTTATTTAAATCGATTTTATTTTTAATATTCCGAATTGAACCAAACATCAATTTTTATTTTTCAAAACTGATTCAATCTAATTATACTAAAATAATACATTTAAATAGATTTAATTGAATTAAATGAATCAATTTTGATCAATTTGTCAATTTTTTTGCATTACTTTAAAAAAAAATGGTACCTATCAGAGAAGCAAGGCGTGGTGCTGAAGTAGAGTGTGACTTCCTGCGTCTTCGTATCTCACACGCTGCTCTTGGGACAAAGTTGCTTCACAAAAAAGACAGATAAAAGGTTCAGTGTGCTATCTACACAATCTAATATATTCTACCCTCTAAAAAAGCTAAAATTACAAAAATAATCCTAAGCAGCTAAACTTAAAAAACAAAAGGTTAATTTGGAATAAAAACCCTAAAGTTTATATTTTATGAGTAATTTTACAAATACAAAAATGTTAACTAATTTATTTACCAAATAATAATATTATTAATTGACATATTTATATAACTAAAATATATATATAAGCGAATTATTAAAAGCACATTTGGAACATAGGATAACTACTTGGGATAGGTTAAAATAATACATAATTTATCTTATACTATGTTTGGGCCTCCTTTTTAAAACTTTATGAGAGGATTGTGTCATACATAAGGGTAGCAAAATAAGAGAAAAAGAGTGCATAAAATAAACCCAACCCTTCCTATTCCTAATCATGTGTTGTGTTAGAGCAACACTAAGAGAAATCAAAGGCAAGCAACAAAGGTGGCTCTCCACCACGAGCATGGCTTTTCTCTGTTGGCATCTCATCTCATGCTACTCTCCATCGGCATCTCCTCCATTAAGTTCAAATTGTTGTAACTTTTTTAGGGTTTTTTTCCACCCTTGTAATATGACATCTTTTCTCTTCTTTCAAATAAGTTATTATTCTTCAAAAAAATCTATAGGTACAATTTCTTCTTTAAGTGATTTCATTGTATTTGTAATTTTTTTTACAATAATATTTGTGTGTTCTCATAATTTTCTCTCACAAATTTTCATTAATGTTCATGATCTTCTCTCCATTTATTCATTTCTTTGTGTGATTGGTGTTGTATGACATTATTGAATTGGATCAGCTTTTTGTTCTCTCATTGATCATTTTTAACTTTTTATTCAAATTGGGATTGTTTATTCAATTAGGTTTCCAGCGTCAATTTCGTCTTAATCCCTCATTTGATTTTTTGATAAACATAAGTTTTCTAAAATAAAATTCTTAAGTTTTCTGAATACATGCAATAAAGGCGAAGCGATTTGAATTCCTGTAACCATTATGTCTAACCTCTTACTTTTTATGCGTAGTTGCATAAACCAGTTTTTCTCTCACATAAAGTATTACAAAGTTAGTAATAGAACTGCTTTATGATAATTTGAGCTTGACCATGTAATGATTGGCCATGTAAGTTAGTTTAAATATCATATAACAACTTAAATATGACATGTGAGTGTGTTAGTTTGAGCTTGGCCATGTACTAATTAGGCGTCCCGGCCTTCTAGTTTTGTGGTCAAATAGATGAGTTATATCTTCAAGATCACAAGTTCGAGAAAAAATGGACTAAAAAAATGTAATGATTGGGCCAATACTTTTTTTCCTCTTTGATGTATAAAATGAAAAAAAAAATTTCCAAATCAAAATAAAATATTTAATATTCATAAAATACCAAAAAAAAATTAATAAAAAAATATAAATATTTAATGCTCAATTACTAATAGCTATAAACTCTCCATTCATTAGGAGGCTCTCATTGTTGCACTTGAGTCTTAAAAAATTAGTTCAAAATTGTCATATTGATTAATCAATAACGATGAAAACAATTAATGTTCATTATTTTGGCTCAGTTGAAAATTCATTAGAACAACGCCTTGCAAAGAAAGCTGTGAAATCCTACGTAAGCTAACACTAGCTTGTGTATCAAATGGAAAAATGAGGAGCTGCTTTAAAAATTGTGAAGTGTAATTTGAATATATCAAATATCCGCTCAATTACAATTCTTAAAGAAGCATGTCAAAAATTGAACAATTCATTTACAGTTTCAGGATCATGACCTTGATAAGAAAACTCTTGAAAATGATATTGAACACCTCGAAAAAGAGCAAAGAACTGACATTGATTAGAAAACTCATAGTCCATCAAAAAATATGTACTTGAGCAAACAATAGTATTTGTACAGCTAAGCAGTATATCATATATAATTATGAATTAAGAAATAAACATCAAAACAAATAAGTATAAAAAAAATAGTTTACTTCAAAGTATAAATTAATTTAAAAATTTATATGCATACACACTCAAGAATTCTGTAAATTTGGGTTTTAAAGTTAATTGATAAGGCTTGGGATGCTAGAATGCTTTATTTGAGTGAAATACATTACAATGTGCTTAACTTGTAAAAGCTTCATTCATTGGGACTTCAGTCAGAAAGTGATAAATAGCAAACTGGTGCTAGAAGAATGTGAAATACCAATACAAAATTGTTAAGTAACGAAGTATGAACTAATGGAGTCTTAAATCAAGTTTCTCATGGATGAGGTAAATAGACTGTTACAAACTGTGACTTAACAATGATGGAGAATAAAGTGAATATTATATTGTTTTATTGCATATTAGGATTGCATCAAATTTTCATCAACACTTGTTGTTGACACTCTCAGGTTGATACAGACAATAATGGTTCAATAGACTATGATGCTACTTTGCACTTAAATGAGATGGGCAGGGAGGAGAATTTAATTGTCGTATGCTCATTTTTTGACAAAGATGACAATTGTTATATGTATTAAATCACCACTGATTTTAAAAATTAAAATGGATAGGAGATGAATAATTATATTTTGTCTCTTAACACTCTTCCTCACATGTAAGTCCATTTGGATCATTCGCTATATCTTTTGGCTCTGATACTATATTAAATCACTACTGATCTTAAAAGTTTAAGCTATTGAGAAGTGAATCATCATATCTTTTATATTCTATCTTTAACAATATGTTGGTCCAAAAAAAAATTAGTAAGATCTCACCGCACATGCGTCACGGATCACAAACTTTTCTGCACAAAATTGTACATTTCAATCAAATAAGGTTGTTATTCTACCGTATTTATAAACTTCAAGTGAAAAAAAAATGCAGTTGCAACCATATATATATATGTATGCATTGGGATTGAAAGTCTACTAGAGAAAAACAAACAAAGTTGTCGGCTAAAGAGCGAGAAAAAAAAAACAAAGAAAAAGTTATTCTTAAACAGTCTACTTTGTATGATATTGCATCCCAAATCCAATTTGAAAGCTCAACGATAGCCCATCAATAAAAAATTAAAATTCAAACTTCAAATTTATAGATTTTAATTGGTTTATATAGACTCCAAATTGATTTTATAAGAATTCTACATAAAGTTTAATGGAATTTAGTAAACACTTATCATCGGTTTAATAGATTTTCAGTGAAATATTATTATATTTTTTACCAAAAATTTATTTTTCTAATAATAATATATTTAATTTTTCTTTTTTTGGTAATAATGCCATTAAACTAGCCCTCTTTTGTTGGTTGATTATATATATATATATATATATATATAGATATATAAAGCCCTCTCTTCTTAGCTTGCCATTGATATTTTTTTATGCTTTCAAACTAATCATTTTAAGATGATGAGTGTTCTATTTACTTTGTTTTTACGTAAAGCACATCATAATATTTATATTTATGTATATAATTATATTCTATTTGATAATTAGCATAGACATTTCAGTATATATTTTATTAAGGTTATTTTATTTTTGTGAACAACATATTTGTCTGTGTTTGGCTTTTTGTAATTTACTCTCTTCCTTCTCATTATTGTTTGTTTTCTCTACCTATTGGTAGAGGTGGATATGTAAGCATGCAGACAATACAAAAGATAAAAGAAGAGCAAAGAAGCCTTCCCTTTAGATCATAACAGAAAAGTTACTTCAATTTAACTTTCTTTTTTTCCTTTTTTAAAATTTTTAGCAGGAAATATAAAATTCATTGAAATTTTCAGGGTAGATGGTGGATTTGTAATGAGCTCTTTTATACATAAATAATTTACTTGAAAATCCTATAAAATCCTACCAAATTCATTATATTTAAAAAAATTTCAAAATCAATAAATTTTTGAATACTTCAAAATTTTTATTGACTTTTAAAGAGTCTCAATTGAATACTTTTAGATTTTTATAAATTTTATACAAATTTAAATTGAATACATCTATAATTAATGGATTCATACAAATTTGAATTGAATACACTTAAACTTTTGAACTCTTTTAAAATACATCAAATTCTTAATTGAATACACCTTTAAAATTTTATATAAGTCTTGATTGAATACTTTATCATTTTAAAAGCTCTTTAAATGTCATAATTAAATACAATCAAACATTTTAAAGCACATTAAAATTTTGATTGAATACATCCCTGTAAAATTCCCTTTCTAAGTTTCACCATAGGGATCAACTGGTCATTGTTTGAACAACAAAAATCATTGTTCGAACAATTTGAGCTTATATACCTGACCTGGTCTTCTTCCATGATCTATGTATTCTTCGTGAGGTATTTCCTTTCATAACTAGGAAATAAATAGGGTAAGAAGACCATATTGAGCATAATAGCTCACATTGTTTGAACAATGCTTTGTTTTGTCGGAACAATGACTAGGTGATCCCCATGGTGACAAGTGAAATAGGAATTTTGAAATGCCATTCTTTGAACAATACTTAGGTGTTGTATTTGTAAGCTTGACCTAGTGGTAAAACCACTAATAATACACCTCCAAGTCCAAGGTTTAAACCTTGACCTAGATGAAATTTCTCCATCTTCAATTTGTAATGAATTTTATGGGTCCAAAAAAAAAAGAGAACAATATTAGTTGTTGTTCGAAAAACGACAATATACAGTTTAGATGGAAATTGACTTCAGTATTAACGATGCAATATTTTGGCTAATTTTTAGAGACTAAAATGCAAAAAAAAAAGGTTGAACTACCTATGTGTAAAATTTGATATAGTTAAGATAACTCTATTATAATTTTCTAAAAAACTATAAGACATTTAAAAAGTGCAGGTGCTCTGATACAAAAATAGCATACATTTTTTGCAAAACATATAGTTTCAATCCATTTATGAGCCTTTTTAGCCTTTGTTTGATATGTCTTTTTTTTTTTTTGTCAAAAGTTCTATTCGGTTGTCATAAACTTTTTTGCTTAAAAAATATAGTAACATGTCAATAAGTGCTTATTGATTTAAAAAAAATAATTATTATGGAGAAATTTAAATTTTAGGCTTCTCTAAAAAAAGCTAAATTTGAGCTTATACGGAAAATTCAAAAAAGCATTAAATTTTCTTTTATATCTATCAATTTTACCTTTATTATTTTGTTAAAATTCCAATTATATTAAAAAATATAAAATAAAACTCTGCAAACCAAAAAAATAATCAGTTCAATCTCTTTCTATCACCGATGACACGTGTAGAGAATTAAAGAGAGAAAGGAAGGAAGAGAAAATGAAAAAAAACTGTTTTTTTTTTGGTAAAATGGAAAAAAATGTAAAATTGTGAATTTGTTGCCGTTTACTTGGATCAATTTATATAAATTGATGTTTTAAATATTTAATTGTGATATTAAGTTAATATATTTTATATGATTTGAAATAAACATATTTATATATAAAAATATAATTTATTGTAAAATAAACAAACAATATTAACTAAATAATTAATATATGAATTTAATGTTAAAAATAATTTTAAAATTATATTGTCAAATAATCTACTCAGTATTCAAAACAGTTTGTTTATCAAAAAACAAAAAAACAGTTTTTAAAATAACAATCGAACAGTCATTAATTTTTAATAAAAATATTATATAAAAAAAACCGTGAAAAGTTCTAAAAATTCGTTCTTTCGGAAGTTTATGGACCCAGCTAAGCAGTAAAAACTTTTATTTCGGGCGGAGCATAGTAGCGCTCCCAGTCTGTTATATTTAATTTATTTTTTATTATATTCGTCATTTTATTTTCTAATTTCAAATCGCCTCTTTGCCATATTTCAAAAACAAAAACTAGACCCCCCTCCTCGCCAAACCCACATAACGTTCAAGTTGGCGTCTCTCCTCCTTGTCGTCGTCCTCATCTCTGTGATCTACACCAATTCTTCGAATCTTGAATTTTCCAAGAACATCAGTATCTCCAGCGCCCAAATTTCCGTTCGATCCGCTTTGCTCGGTCCCGGAAATGGACGAGTCCGTATCGACGAATGAGAGTAAGAGCGATGTCCATGCGAGACGGCTTAGTCTCATCGACGTTTCGTCTGAGGATGATTCTCTCCTAGGGTTGAGTTCCGAAGGTCCTCAACACCAACAATCTTCAGGTTTTTTTTTTTTTTTTTACTTTTTTTTTTTGTTTTGTTTTTGGAGTATTTAGTAATTCTTTGTAACGTGAACTGTAATGTAAATCGGTTTATAGCTGAGAAAACGTATTTAATCTACTGAAAGCTTTCGGCTTCTGTTCGGGTTTTTCATTTTTGGTTTATATTGTTGTTTGAAATGTTTTGGGTTTTCTCTAATGCAATATATATTTTCTAATTATAATACATAATCAGCTTGTTTGAATACTTAATTTGGTAGCTACATGTATCTGGAAAGAAAAAAAACTGAGTTTAATTTTGAGTAAAAGTAGTTGCTTTTGTCTTTCCTGTGGCTGATCCTAACATAATATTTGACAAAATGGTAATGGGTTTTTTTAGTTGGTGGTTTGAATAAGTTCATGATGCATCAAACCAAATTTTATTTTATTTTATGGGTTTACTGGAAACAAAAGTGCCTTACTTGAAAATTGAGTGTTGGAAGTCTCCTAACTTTCTTATATTGCAAATGTGTGTTATGAGATTGAAACATCTTATATTACTTGTATAGTAGGAGTAAACTGTGCTTCTTCAGATCTCTATCTAGCCTCAAACTTATTTTCCAGGATGTGTGTTTATAAAGTAACCCTAAAAGTCCTTTTAGGGGATTATCTTGTGGACAGGGTGATAGTGTTGTTATTTACATGATTAGTTTTCTGTATGGAATCTATGGATACAAAAATATTACATTTTATGAATTTAGAGATGCCTTGTTTGGTTTATTTTTTTCAATGCTGATTTAGAGCTGCACTGTATAGATTACTATTTTTTTTTTTGGTTGCTTTTCTTTTTATGATTCTCAATAAGGTTTTCCTTTCGTCTCCTGCTTAGATATTCGGGAGCAGATAATTGATGAGCCTTTCGAGGCTGTTGGTTCTGACAAATTAGAAGACTTCGATAACACCATCAAACAAAGGGAATTAGTATCTCAGCCTTCTGAAGGTCTAGAACCTGAAAGAACTAGAAATGATGGCAAGTACAACTTGCGCAAAAGTTTAGCCTGGGATAGTGCGTTTTTTACCAGTGCAGGTATGTTTCAATTTCCATGTGAAATTTGGAAGTTCATTTTTTCACCTCCATCATATCAAGGAATATGTATTTTTTGAATTCAGGTGTTCTGGATGCCGAGGAGCTGTCAAGCATGATTGAAGGAAATCACAAGGGTGGAAAACAATTGTTACCTGGGATTCAAGAGGAAATTCACAGATCTACTGATTCAATTTCCACATTAGAAAGTGATACATTGACACTAGAAAGTATTGAGGCTAATTTGTTTGAAGATATAAGAGCTTCAATTCAGAAATCAAGTACAGCAACCAATATGGCAGATGCAAAAACTAAAGCAGGCTTTGGAGTGGGGGTGGAGATTGGTAATTTCTTCAATGAGGAACTAAAGAATTTCAAATACCCTTCTCAAAATTTTACTTTCCTGCACCCCTGTAACTTTTCTGATGCTTCCAGCTACTCCCTTCAGCACCATTATTCAATCCATCAATAACGACCTTCTTCCTATCATCTCTTCTACCTTCATCATCACTTGCATAGATTCTTCTGCAGTAATCTCCAATCGGTTACCTTTTCTTTTTCACTCTCCTGTATTATGACTTAATTTTCAAATATGAAGTGCTGTATTTTTAAAATCATTCACCATCACCTCTGGCAACAACTAGGGCTTGTAATACCATCACACTTTACACTGAGCAATTTTAACATGTGAGATGGTTTCAGCTTTATTGAATTCTTATCTTTCATGCTTAGTGAACTTAAATTTCTTTACTAGCTTGATTGACTTTAAGTCTGTTTTAACATCATGGTTCTTGGAGGAGATAGGCGTTTAAAAGATAGGTTTTGTTCATGACCATTTGTTGGTGGGAATTTTGTTTGTACGGAATAAATTAAGTTCATTATGATACTATATATAAAGAGTTAAAATCAATCAACATTTATATGGAGTGTATGAATCTAGCTCTCATTTTCACTTAGACATAAATCTTGACTACCAAAGAATGGGCTTTTTCTATCATGTCATAATGAATATTTATTTTCTAGATCTAAATTACTGGTTAGCATATATGTAATGAATCTACTATCTGCCTATATATGTTATTTGAAAATTCTCAAACCGGATGTGCTTTATTTTCTTTTCAGCTTCAGACAGGCTTGACATGGCTTCTCAATCTCAACATAAGGTAAGTTGAATTAATGCCTGGAAGCTGCTAATTGTATTGACTTAGTAAAATGTTGAATATCTCCTATAATCTTGTTATAATTCTAGATGAAGCTCAAACTTGCTTCCAAAAAGCTAAGTACCAGCTTGCAAAATCCAGGGAAATTGACCAGACAGGTGTCTGCTGGTCCACAATTCTTGCAGGTATGTAGGAAATGAAAGGCTTGAGAAAACTTAGTCCATTGTGCCAGACTATGCTAATGACTCACATTAATTATATTATTGAAGACTTTTTTTTTAAAAATGGAAGGGATAATTACAATAATGTTACAGTTTTTTCCTTCTGAATTTGGCCCCTAAACTTATGGTTTTATGCACTGACACATGAATATGACATTATGTCAAATAAGTTACTGTTCGAGTTTGACAAAATTGATCTCTTAGCCAACACAAAAGCAATCTACATGTTAACATTTACTTGACTTGAAACTTTTTTATTTATCAATAATTTTTTTTATCAATTTTATTCTAGAAAATTTCTAATTCAAGTATATATGTTCGAGTAAGTTGTCTACATGAACTAATCTACAATTTTAGATGTGGTTTAATTAACACTATTTCTCCTGTCCTTTTTTTTTTTACCAGTCTGTTGCTGTAAGTAGAGATTCAACTTCATCTCTCTTGAAGCGACCAAAGGTACAAGGCAAGCCTAGTCCTATCTCAACAACATCAGCCAAGAGGGTTTCTATGGGTGGTAGTCTTGTGAAAATGGAAAAGGATAATGTGAAAAACACAGCTGGTAAGAAATTCCATTTTATTTTTAACACAACAATTTTCCATTTTGTTATGGATCGAAGTTCTAACTAAGCCTATTTAAGCATTGCAGGAAGAGGGGTTCCATTAGCAAAAATACCTAGTTCTCGAATTGTGCCTAGACCTAAATTATCATCTAAATCTTCTTCTTCGAGTACTTCAACTGCAACCAAGACTGAAGCATGTTCTTCATTTGAAAGTCCTGGTAGTGCTTCATCTGGACAAATTGGTAAATCTTCTTTTAATACTGTGAAAAGAAAGATTGATCCCAAGAATTGTAATGCAACTTCCTATGGTAAAAACTTCCAAAAACCATCACGAGCTGCATCAAGAAATAAAACTGAATCTGGAAAACCACATCTATTGAATCACTTGATGACTTCGATGAAGCTTTCTTCCAGCACATCACCTGCGAGCTCTATCAGTGACTGGTCCTTGGAGTCGGCGTCATCAGCTTCTTCGTTGAAACAAAATTCTTGTACTTCAAGAGCCAGCCTTGACAGAAGATCCTACAAAAGGGTATCCATAGAATGTGGTTCACCTAAAGATGTGGATTCTCAGAACCAAGATGATTACCAATGCTCAGTTCGACATGAGACTCGTGTTAGCAAATTGCTTGGTCAACATGCATTGAGAGCTTCAATGACAACCAGTGCACTTCCTTCTGCTTCAAAACCTTCAGGCCTTCGATTGCCTTCACCAAAAATTGGCTTCTTTGATGGGGTGAGTTTTTAAATTTTTTTTCTTTTTTTTTTTGTAGTTGTACTAATGTTGATGGAAAGTCATTTTGCCAGATAGGTATCTGGGACAAGCTGGTAGGACATGTTGTCTATGAAAATGCCCAATGTTGAAAACTGTTAAAAGAAAAAAAGACCTTTGCATAGTCTTTGGTGAAAATTGTGTTAGCAAAATCAATTCAGTTTTTTTCCTCTTGTTTCTTTCTTGTTTTCTGTTTCTTTTTTTCCTTATATAATCACATGATGCAATGCAGGCAAAATCTGGAGTACGTACTCCTAATGGAAGTATGCAATCCCATCCTGTTGTATCATGTAACTTGCCTAAAAGTAGTGCAGCAAGTGTTAGTGCAAGTGCAGGCAATAGCAAGGCAAAGCTTGAGAAGCTTCAATCTTCAAGAACAACTCCTAACACAAAACCTGATTTTCAGCAAACTCCCTTGAAGATGAAGCCTAAATTTCCTGCTTTGCAGGAAGCATCAAAAGCTGCAACAAAGAAGGTCTTTAGGTCCCCAAGCAATATTGACAGTTATAATGCCGTATCTTCAAAAGTTAAAAACAAAACCCCTCTTAAATCTGGCAGTGAAAGTAAACTAAATGGTAAGGAAGCCGGAACTGAAAGAGTTGACATTGCCATACATGAGAAAGATGCCAGTTTTGTTGAAACGAATGGCAGCCTCGATATGCTGAGGGATAAATTGAGCCTAGACACTGAAGGACACACTATCATTACCCTTTTTATTCCCATTTCCAATTCTGAGGAAGTGGTGGCAGATGCACTACATGCTAAACATAATTTCAAGATTGATTTTCAATCTCTTAACAACACCAATGAAAATGAGAGTGCTCATTTTGAAGATCAGGTTGATTGCTTGACCAAACAAGTCCAAGCTATGGACGTCACTGTGGGGACTCAAAAAATTCTCATAGATGATTCGCTCTCTTCTCCTCATTGCAATTTTGGCAGTGAAGATAAAATTGGTGCTCCACAGTTTTGTCACAGTGCTCAGAAGGACGAATGTTTAGATAGTTTGTCAGAGCCTACTCTTTCTCTTTCTCCAAAAGCCTCTGAGAATAGGAGCAGCAAGAGGATACCATTTGCTGTTAAGGATTCCTTGTACAATATAGGTGGGTTGCTAGATATTTCGACAGGATTGACTGTGTCGGAGGTAGAAAAAGACAGCCACCTTGCTTTATCCGAAGAGCATATGGGAAGAACAGCTATAGTGGATGATACAAAGTGAACCCTACTCCGAGGTTAGACTTATTTTGAAAAAAAAAAATTGTCTTGGTCTATTGAAGACACGAAGGATAACGTTATGTGCTACAAAATCGAAATTACATGCTCGAAGGAAGATAGAATTGTACTATTAGTCTAGTGGTTTAGGCACATTGCATTTTAAAATTACAGACACTGTTTATTTGATGTATATTGGTTTTCTGGACAGGTAATTATGGATTGATTTTCTTGTATGTGCAAGTTGCAACTAGTGTGGACATGATTTTGTCAACACTGAATTTTGGTGAATGTTTGTTGCTCTGTTTATTAGACGAAAAGGCACTTCTCGCATATAATAAGGTAATCAAAATAAAACGGGTCGATACTTCGTATAGTATGCCTCATCTGCTCAGACTCATCCGATCTGATTTTACACTGCGTACTTGCAGTTTAGTGGGTTGCACCATTCTTTTACGCTATGTTTTTGTTATTAGAAAACGTTAAGAAAAAAAAGAAAGGCGAAGGGAAAAAAAAAAAAGTTCTTTCTTATTTTTGGTTGCATAATTTTTTAAAGAATTTTCTTGTTTGACTATTGGGAGAAACATAAATGTGGAAAAAAAAATTGTAATTTTGATGCAAAAATGTCACAAAAATTATTTATCAAATAAATACCAAATTAAGTGGCATCATTTTATGGGTTTGGTTTTCAATTTAAAGGTGGCAATTTGGGTCTTAACATGAAAATACCTTTAAAAAACGACATGAAATTAGTGGGTTTGAATTTACTATAAACGGTTTCATATAATTCTATTTAACATAATAATTAAACTAGTTATTTTCGGATTAACCGCTTAACTTGAAATTGATCCGAATTAACTTGTTAAACTAAACGTTGCAATTACCGTGCCAATCCAATATAACACGTTAAAATATTAAAATAGTAAAATTCTAATTAATAATTTTTTATTACTAAATTAGATACTTATTTAAAGTTGTATTATTAATTTCCTTTCATCAATTAGAAATAAAATACAATAATTAAAGTAATATTTATTTACTTAATATAATATGTTTAATAGATGTATGGGGTTATGAACACCAAAAAAATAAAAATTAATAAACCTAAGAGTATTGAAGATGTAGAAAATTGAAAATATGTTTATTATAGTTTTTCTACATTATTTTATAGAGAAATATTGGTTTTATTTTGTATATGTATATAGAATGTTTCTACAATAAGGATATTTTTATTTTAATAAAATAAAGATTGTTATTAAAAAGTATATATTTAGCGACAAATTTAAAAATATAGTCACTAAAAATAAATTATCAGTGACGAAAATTTTAAATTTGTTACTAATAACATATCATTAATGTCAATTTTTATTTTAATAAAATAAATATATTTTTATTTTAAAATTTTCCTATATATATATATATATCTATATTTAACTATTATATGAGATTGTGATGTTATTATATTATGACATAAAGTAAAGTAGATAGTGATGTAAAGTAAAGTAGGATAATGTGACATAAAGTAAAGTAGATAGTGATGTAAAGTAAAGTAGAGAATCTTATCCTGACAATGTGTGACATAAAGATGTCGGGAATCTTATCTGTAATAGTAATGTAGCTTTATACGTGTGTGGTCCTTATGTAAAGTAGTGTGCGGTCCAGTCTGGCTTTGCCACGTGTCTTGTACTGTTTAGTGAGCTTGAGCCTATAAAAGGGGAAGCCCCCTCAGTTGTGAAGGCAGAGCTCGGTGTGCTTAATATAATATTTGCTTGCTAGTAGTAAAAACCATATTATTTTCTTTTAGGATTAATTATATATTTTATTCTGTATATATTTTAAATTGTTTTTATGTAAAATATACATGTTTACATATATATATATATATATATATTTTAATTTAAGATTAATTAATGATTCAATTGCTTTTAATTTATTTGAAATAATTAATTTAAACAAATCAATTTATGTATTTAGGTCAATTTTGTGTAAATGGATCAATTTCATATAAATGGTTGAATTGATCCGTTCAATAAATATGTTACATGGGTCATGTCGTGTTACCTGTTTATTAAACATGTTATGTTTGAGTTGAACAATTTTTACATGATTAATAAAGGTTTGGACACGAACACGACTCGCCAACATGAATCATCACCTCTAGTGTTCATGTCTTCAATACAGGTGTAAATGAGACTAGATGACACCAATATTAGGATTCTTAATCTCAATTCGCATAATTTAAGAATGCTCAAGTTCAGCTCAAACTCATAAAATTTTGAAATTTCTTATTCAAAGTTAACTCCATTCATTCATTTAAAGTGTTAATTTGTATACGAAGAAAAGCCTAAAAGATAAGGACATTTAATTTCTTAAATTTGTTCTCATCACTAAATTATCAATATAATTTCATTTATTTTTTTATAAAATAAAATATAAAAAAATAATGTATATTTGTTATAAGTTTTCTATATATTTATAATATACATAAATATGCATGCTATTGTTAAGTATACCTGACATTTTTAAAATGCGAACCGTCATTAATAGTCCACTGTTAATGACAAATCAGTGACAAAACATTACTAATAACTATTTTTAGTGATTGTACACATTTTAAAACTGTTAAGTATACTTTACAATAGTCTGGGGGTGTATATATATATATTTATAAATATATATATATATATATATATGATACTAATTTGAGCTACTCATGAACTATTCAAGATCGACTTGTATACCATACAAGCTTCATTTCAAGATTGACTATTTTTGGGTAAGTCAAGTTTGAGTGAGCTTAAACCGAATGAAGCATGAGTCAATTTCAAACTGTTTGAGCCTATTATAGCCATACTCTTCAAGTTATATGAATTTATTAATCGCTAACAACTTCATTCTCTTAGTTAGGACATTTATATGTGAGATTGTCCGAGATTTTTTAGTTTATCTTGGGAGACAAAATGATATGGATAACAAAAATGAAATTCACATTGACTCATCCATTTTATTTTACATGTTAGTATAAAAATATAATTTTTAATACTAAAAACTCAAAATGAGAAAGTGAGTCCTTGAGAATTAAAGGGATCGTGTGGGTCTTGTTGGGATATTCTTGGGCTAAAGATTATTAGGGATATAATTGGGTTAAGGTATATGTGTGAAAGACACATGTGGTTTAGAGAGTAAATGTCTAAGTTGGGCTCAACCCACATTACCAAAGCCTTTCACTTTTTATCCCTTATATGCCACATGTCATGATATGGTGAAGTAGGGTTGATAACCCTAAATCTCAGCCACACAAATAAGGTTTAAAGGGTAAAGGAAGAGGAAGAGATGGAAGAGAATATTATTGGCATCCTTCTCCTATTTCTATCTCTTTCATCTTTTCTCTCTTTTCTCTTTTCAGCTCTCATTCTCTCTATCTCTTTTCAATGTATTTCTCTCTTACACTTTAGTTATTACATGAAAAATAACCCTTTCCATTTTGGATCTTCTTTTTCACCAAACACATACCATTTTCTACCATTTTTATACCTTTTAAAGCTTGAAAAAAAAGGAAGATAGGGAGCTCGTTTGGACCAACCATGGCTGACGTAGGCATTAGAGGGGGAACGTCGGTGACCCCATTGACGCCTTTTTGACCTCTTGTCCTGTTTTGCAGGCCTGAACTGAGCTAGACTGGAACCTGCTTGACCTGACTGCGATACATGTAGGGACCTGAATGGTGCCGGAATGGAATTTGCCAGACCTGATAACCTTGCCACGTGGAAATGAAGAGCTGACGAAAAAATGGAGCTCAACAGTTGACGTCGTATGTGGGAATCAATTTTTTCTTATTTACTTGTTTTTTTTTATCCCATTTTCATTTTGGTTTTATCTCTTTTTGAAGTTTGGTAGTTTCCATTCATTTAGCTCCATTTATGAGTTCATAGCTTGAAAAGTGGTTACCATGGTTGTGTTAACTACTTTTTTGGTTGTTTCTTATTAGCTTGAATGTGTCATTTTGTTTGGTTTACATATTGTTCTTTTTATTAATCTTTTGCTTTAGTAAATAAATAACAAAGGAAAAGAAAAGAAAAAAAAAGGAGAAAAATAACAAAAACAAACTAGAGGAAAAATAAAAAAACATGGTGAATATGACTTTATTGCTTGCTATGGGTATTTGGACTGATAGATTTGTAGTTTTGGTAAACCTGACTGACTTTTAGCGGAGAATCTGTCCGTAAAGCTTTTGACCGATTTTTCAATTCCTAGCTCTTCGAAGTTCTAGCCGATTTTCACCTCTTAAAAAGACTGTCGATTTTCCCTCTTTGGAGGACCTAGCTGATTTGCCCATTTGCAATTCTTGAAGGATTGTGCTAATTTCAGCTCTTGAAGGACCTATCCACTTTTAGCTTTTGGAGATTTGTCGATTTACAATCTCTGAAGAATCTGCCCATCTACAGTGCCTACCTAACTGATTTTCAGCTTTTGGAGGAGCTCGTCATTTCAACTCCAAAGAATCTTAACAAAGACTGCGAAGATGGAAAAAATCTAGTCAAATTCCTGGCAAAATCGTGAAAGAGCTCAACCTTTAAATCAGCGTGCAAGAGACAATCAATCTATGAGATCAACATTGTTCAGCACAAGGAGACCTCAATTCCAAGAGCTAACCAGTCTCCACTACCGTTGCAGTTACCACTACTAGTCAGGAGATGTAGTGGGAGGTGAGTAGCACTATGTTCAGATCTAGCTAGACTGTTGATGGGAAAAAACTACTGGATCAGCTGTTTGGCTTATCGACACAACGCCAACAAACTCAGCGGGAGCCAGTTTTTCAGGCTTGACAGAGTCATGCATTTGTAGACTCTCCATGACCTCTCAACAAGACTCAGACTTGTGGAGAGGGGGGGTACCAGATGAGGAACAAATGACTCAAGCCACAAACAAAGCTTGACATGACCACCTCAGGCTGGAGCTATCGAGAGAACACACAAGGTTGCCTGCTTGCGAGACAATAAGGGATATAAGTCATACCTTTGTAGCTCACCTTCGAGACAAGAACATGCAGGGAAGTTCCTGACTAGGTAAATAACAAAGAACTTAAGCCAGAAATGAAGCTCAACGCGACTAGCTTAGGCTGGAGTTGTCGAAAGATAGCTCAAGGTCGCTTGCCTACAAGACAATAAGGGATTGACACTATACCCCTCATCTCACCCTCGAGCCACAGATGTGCATTGAAGCACCTGACTAAGGTTTATGAGTGACACCTTTTCTTCACCAAATGATGGCTTAGACCTTAGCAACTTTCACGCGTCCCTGGGTGCCAAGTGGAGGATGTGTGAGGAAAATAAAAGGGCGAGAACCCGAGTAGAGTGTCTCAAGCATGCAAAATTAAAAGAAGAGAGAATCCATATTCTTGCAGAGGAAAGAAAAGAATTGAAATTGAGGTGTGAAGAAGAGTGGACAATGAGTAATGCAAAAGAGTCCTAAGTGAAGAGAGAAGGAGAGCAGTCGTAGCAAGAACTTGAAGCTTGTACATTGAGGCAGGACATCAATTCTGAGCAGTAGACCGAGTCTAGGACCCTAAAAATTACGTGAGGGATTCAGTTGTTCAGGTTCCTAGAATAACGAACACTCAGACTACATCACAATTTACGGCAAGGATCAGTTGGGCTATCCTCCCCCAAAATTTCAAAATTCCACATATAGACCTTTAAGAGTGAATAACCAACTTCAAAGAGCACATGTGAAAGATTTGAACATTCAATTTAGTCACTGACCTTCGAGCATAAATGCTCTGAGCTAGCTAGCAGCGGATATCTCACAAGGAATCCTGAAGAAAACAATTATTCCTTGCATAAATGCTCTGAGATGCCTCACAAAAGCCTAACTTACTAGAATCATCAAAATGAAAACTGCTGATCGAGAAGACAAATTATCAGTCCATGGAGTCAATTCGATAGAGGAAATCATAGTCCGAACATTGCGTGTGTGAAAAAAATCCTAACCAAACTTTTATGGACCATGCTCACTGATGGGTTATCGAGTGAGCAAGGGAGTATTGCAGGATTTATCCTTACCACAACAAGACTTGAAACTCAAAGTACCGTGCCCCCAAAGTCAAGCCATGTAGGAGCGAGTAAAATGAATGTCGCACCACTTCAACCAGGCCTTTGAGTTAGGCATTTCCACATATAAGAGAATAAAGAACATATGGGTCTTAGCTTGGACCAAGTTGAAAAACAAAAAATCTATCTCATTTGCGGGCAATTACCTGCCAACAACAATCAGCTTGCTACTACAAATCAAAAGGCTTAATAAACAACATTCAGGTAGGGAGATTTAGTGCTAAAGAAAGTTATGCTAAATATAAAAGAACATGGAGCCAGAACCCTGAGACCTACTTGGGAAAGTCCATATCGAGTAGCAAAAATACTCCAACTAGGAGCAAAAATTCAACCAAATTCGACTAAAAGATAAGCTTGAATTAGGTCCAATTGGAGGTTGAATGATTTTGTAAGGTGGGCTATAAGCTCAACCAACGGCTGATTAGCACCCTGAATGATCCCATAACGAATTAGTGCCTGAAAAACTGAGATTATGGCCAAATCCTGACTGTAAGAGAATCGACCAAGAGTTGAGAAGCTCCCACAAGATAAAGCTCAACTTAGATTCTACTAGAAGCAGAGAGTCTCCAGAGATCTCAACTTTTGGGTTCACTCGGGTCTTTAAGACTGGGTGAATTGACACCTAAACCTTTGGGGTTCACCTGAGTCATTGTAGCGGGGTGAACTGCCATATAAACTCTTTGGTGTTCACCCAGGTCATTACGACGGAGTGAACTACCATCTGAACTCTTTGGAGTTCACCTGGGTCATTCTGACGGGGTGAGCTGCCATCTGAACTCTTTGGGGTTCACTTAGGTCCTCGCGACGGGGTGAACTATCATCTGAACTTTGAGGTTTACCTGGTTCGTTGTGACAAGGTGAACTATCAATTCAAAATTGCTTATCGAGTATGACTCCATTTTCCATCAGGAAGGCATTGCCTTGCCTAAGGTCAGGACTCAGGTTCTAATGAGAATTAGAGCTTCGCTCCCCAAGCTTGACTCTATTTTCTAGTCAGGAGGGCATCGCCCTGATTGAGGTCAGGACTTAGGTTCCGAAGGAACTAAAGCTTTGCTTGCCAAGCCTGACTCCATTTTCCAGTTATGAGGGCATCGCCTCGACTGAGATCAGGACTCAGATTCCAACGGGAACTAAAACTTCGCTCTCGGAGCCTGACTCTTTTTTCTAGTCAGGAAGGCATCGCCTCTACTGAGATCAAGACTCAAGTTCCACCATGAACGATAGCCCAATCAAACTTGCTCCCCGAACATGACGCTAGCTTCAATTAGAGGGCTTGACTCCCATATGAGGTTAAGCACAGACTCCAATATCTCAAATACTGGCAAACTCGAGTAGGTATATTCTACATTTTGAAAATTGATCCAACTGAAAATTGGATTAATTTCAGTGGCTATTGTTGGGGATATTCTTGGGCTAAAGATTATTTGAGATATTATTGGGCTAAGGTTAATGTGTAAAAGACACATGTGGGTTGAAGAGTAAATATCCAAGGTGGGCCCAACCCACATCACCAAAACCTTTCACCTTTTCTCCATCACATGCCGCATGTCATGATCTGGTGAAGTATGGTTTATAATCCTAAATCTTAGCCACACAAATTAGTTATAAAGGTTAAAGGAAGAGGACGAGGAAAATATGAAAAAAAATCTTTTTGGCCTCCTTGTCCTCTTTCTCTTTCCTTTTTTCTCTCTTTTCTATCGATTCTTCAACTCTCATTCTCTCTCATTTTCTTTAATGGATTTCTCTCTTTACACTTTAGTTATTACATGAAAAAGAACCCTTTCCATTTTGGGTCTTCTTCATCACCAAACACATACCATTTTCTCCCATTTTTATACCTTTTAAAGCTTGTAAAAAGAGGAAGATAGGGAGCTCGTTTGGACCAACCATGATTGACTTAGGCATCGGAGAGGGAACATCAGTGACTTTACTGGCACTCCTCTGACCGCCTGTCATGTTTTTCAAACCTGAACGGAGCCAGACTGGAAGCTGCCGGACCTGATGGCCTTGCCATATGGAGTTGAAGGGCTGACGAAAAATAGAGCACAATAGGTCTCATATTTAGTCTCCACATCACCACATTCTCCCAGAATAAAGTGAGATATAGTTATTAAAAGAATCTTTCAATGCATATATGTATATGACTAGTTCTATTTATTAAGATATTTGACAACTGTTTTGATAAATACAATCTTGTTTATTGAATGGATAGTTCTAATAGTGCATAAAAGGATAATTGCATTTTGGAACCTTCAATTTTTATAGTTTTTCAATTTAAGCTATCAACTTTACGACTAAGTAATTTAAGCTTTTAATTTATTGAAATATGGGCCTTTTTTGACTTTTAACTACACGGTTTATTTGTCGTTCCACATGACTAATGTTAAATTGTATTAATTTTTAAATTAGAATATACTAAAATACAAAATATTAAATCTATTCGTAAAATTTTTCACTTTGGTATCCTTTATTTAAAATAAAATAAAAATTAGTCCATATCACCTGACTGGTAACAAACTATATCAAATTTCAAGTTAGAAAATACTAAAAATTAAGATTTGTAAAATTAGTTTTAAAATTTCACAGATTAATATCTTATAATTCAAAATTTGATATGATTTAATATTAGTCACATGAGATGATTGTTAAACATATAAGCCAAAAAGGCTTAAATTGAAACAATTCAAAAAATCAAAATTCTAAATTGCTGAGTGAAAAGTTAATGGCGTAAATTGCAAAACTTTGTAAGTCGATGATATCAAAATGCAATTAACATGCATATTGTTGTTGTCTGATTTTTTTCACTTAGATGCCACGCGATGTTTCCCTGACTGAATCTCTGATTTCGTCTCTGACTCCTGCAAGATGAGACAATGGCGTTAGACTGGGGGCCGATGGTGTCTTCGGTGTTCCCACTCCGATGCCTAAGTCAGTTATGAGACTATTCCAGAAAGCCTCCTTCAGATTTCCCTCAGGTATCCCACTACGTAGCTTACTTAGAGTTCTGCGCCGAGGGACACTCCTGAAACCTGTCAAAGGTAGTGATGGCGACTGGTCTAGGGTTGTTATGGAGTGTTTAGGGTTCAAATCTCCAGAAAACCATCCCTTTCCCACTCACCTAACCTTACCTTAAGTACCTCGTCTCAATGGCTTGGATGCTAGGGTTATGAACCCTCATAAGCTGGGATTGTGACACCTGGACTCAGAGAATAAGGCAAGTATTTAAGCCAAGAACCAAAGGTCAACGGGGCTCACTTACTCCATCGCCCAAGACCATGCCGTGCCTGGGCTTGTTCTTGGCCCTGCCTGTCGGGCCGGGCTTCACTTGCTCGTAACTGGTTGGCCTCATTCATGGTGACCTTTGTAGGTGTTTGAGGGGTCTAGGAGAATGATGCTGAACCCCAAGCTTAAAGAAACTATAATCCTAACACACAAGATGATATGGAACAAATCCTAGGTAAAAACCTGCCCTATAGCACCTCTAGATAACAATTGTATCTAGCAACACTAATTAGAAGGCAAAGAATGAAATTGAAATTTGCCAGAAAGTAAATACCTTTGATAAGAAGATCAATTCCCAATGCAACAAGCAGAAGAAGAACTATCCTCACTTGGAACACACCAGTCAATAATCAAAGTTTTTTTTTACAAGCTAGTAACCTCCCCTTTATATAGAGATTAGGGTTTGGTTAAGAATCAATCTAGACCATAAAATAATTAGGAAAGTAATCCTAAGGCTTGTGTGTTGTCATTGACCCTTTCAAGCACTTGAAACGGTTTATCTCCTTAAGTATCCAACTTCGATTTCCTAAGGTTAAGAAACAATTTCTTCCTTAAATATACCCCAACCCAATCTCCTGGTTTGAATAACTTCCATGTGTCATCCCATAAAACTTTTTCCAAAATGACTCAAAAATTCCACATCCCAATCATATTGAATAGTTCGAGGCACTCTACGCAATTTTGATTTCTCATCAAAGTTCTGCAATAAAGAGACAAAAACACTTGGAAAATTGAAGTTAAGGTTAGTTTCACAAAGCAAAACCTCTCGAAACCTCTCTAACAATATTACTTTCTTGCCTAAAAATGCTCTATTGACTTCTCTCTCTTTTGCATTAAAACTCTCTTTCTTTTCATTCTTGTCACTTTTCTCTATTTCACTTTCCTCTTTATTTTTTTTACTAATGCAATCACTCACCATTGGGCTTTTATTTATATTATTTTGGATAATTTCAATTGTTCAAAATACACCACCATTGGAGATAAAGGTGCAAGTGTGACTTTCTTTTCATTATGCTCATGTCTCCTAGCCCTTGGTTCCTCCCTCCTTGTGCTTCTCCCCATGGAATGATTTGAGACTTCATCATCATCGGAACCTGATGGCTCTATATCTCTAGTTCGCAAACCATCTCTCCTTAGGTTATTTGTGGCGGTCATAAAGACTTCACTTACCTTATCATTTAGCTCATCCATCTTCATCTCTTTGTAATACTTCTCTACAGACCTAGACCTTTGTGTGAGTCTCTGCAACTTTTGATGAAGCTCTCTATAGTAATAAGATGGTACAAACCTCTTCCTCATAATTCTCTTCATCTCATCCTAAGTTGAGATCGAATCTTCTCTATACATCGGCATTGATTGTATAAGTTGCTCCTACCAAACTAGAGCATAGTCGGTGAACTCCACTGCGGCTAGTTTAACCTTCTTCTCATCAGAGTAATTGTGACAATCAAATATTAACTCTACCTTTTTTTCCCATTCCAAGTATGCCTCGGCATCACTTCTTCCCTTGAATGGTGGAATGTGCATCTTAATCGAACTTAGGTTGTCATCCCTTCCTCCTCTTGGCTCCTCTCTCCTAGGACTTCTTCTTACAGTTTGGACTTCATACTCGTCTTCATCGGAAACAATTACTTCTTGTCTCCTGGGTCGTGTTCCTTCCCTTCTAGTAGTATTGGACATGGCCATGGTCATCTCCCTTATTTGCTCCATCATCTCATCCATCCTAGATTTCAATGTTTCTTCCATCCTAGAAGTTAATCTCTCTTCCATTCTTCTATACTCACCCTCCAAAGATTGTCGTACTAGATTTGGATCCGGTGTTGCCACTTGCTCTTCTTCCGAAGTAGAAACCCCCTTTCCATCTCTTTTAAACATTCTTACACATTCCCTTACGTGTTTAACTCAAAAATGGTAAATCCTCGAGTTTCACTCAAATTTGGCTTTTACCCCTCTATATGCTCACCTCTCAAGCCTTTTACCACTCAAGTCTTGTTCACCAAGTTGCACTTCAGAACCAATTATCTTAAACAAAATATAAAATTAAATAGCAAATTTCAAAATTAAAACCTAACAATAAAAGCAACTTCAATTCTAGAGCAAAATTGGCATAAAAGAAAAGGACAAAAGAGTAATGAAACAAATAATAATTACTCTATGAAATCGACACAATGAGAATAGGAAAATATGAAAATAAAAAACTATGAGAATTAGAAACAAAAATGTTTAGAATAGGAAAGTAAGTAAATAAGAAACTATGAGAATAAGAAACAAATAAATTAGGAAAGTAGGAAATATGGAATAATAAAAAAAATCAGAAATCAATTAGGAATAAGTAACTTTCCTAATATTCAAGCAACCAATCTCAATATTCTAACTTTCAATTTTTTTTCTCTCTTTTTTTGTTTTTTTTTGTTTTTTTTTTGTAGATATGACTTAGATTCTTCTTTTCTGCTTCTATTTTTTTTGGTACAATTTTTTTTTACGATTTTTTTTTGGTATTAAAACACCAAGAACAATGAAGAACACGAAGAACTGAAGAACAAATGAAAAAAAAAAATGCAGAAACAACAAGCTAATCAAAGACTCTAAAAAGATAAAACAAGGAACAAGATAAATAGGAATTTATCTTGGCCTTGCTTTGATACCAAATGATGCGGAACCCCAAGCTTAAAAAAACTATAATCCCAACACACAAGATGATATATAACAAACCCTAGGTAAAAACCCGCCCTATAGCACCTCTAGATAACAATTGTATCTAGCAACACTAATTAGAATGTAAAGAATGAAATTAAAATTCGCCAGAAAGTAAATACCTTTGATAAGAATATCAATTCCCAATGCAACAAGTAGAAGAAGAACTATCCTCACTTGGAACACACAAGTCTTGTTGAAAACAAGAGTAGATTCTCAATAATCAAAGTTGTTTTTTACAAGATAGTAACCTCTCCTTTATATAGAGATTATGGTTTGGTTAAGAATCAATCTAGACCATAAAATAATTAGGAGAGTAATCCTAAGGCTTAAAACTAATCCTAAATAAATATAATCCCAAAATAGCAATAATTACAAAACTGCCATTATAATATGAAAATAGCAAAATTACGAAACTGCCATTATAATATGAAAATAGCTAAATTACGAAAATGCAATTATAATCCGAAAATAGCTAAAATTATGAAACTGCCATTATAATATGCTTATTTTTAAAACTACATCGTTTTATCTCCGCAACTCCTGAGCATCAATACCACCTTCATCCCTTGCTTGGACATCATGCTTAAATCATCATTTGTTGCTCCAACGGTAGAATATGATGCCCGCATCAGGTTCTCTGACCGATATCCCAAAAATCCCCATAACATTAGCCCCCAAGACCAGCCCGATTTTCAATCGGGGAGGTCTTCACTCTTGTGGGGCAGAAAACCTGCCTGGGCCTTCTCAATCTTTTTAAAATTTCAGTCCCTATCTTTACCCTGCCTGGGCGTAGACTTGGTGCGAGTTTCGAAGGCCCACTCATTTCTTTCTTACAAAAAAGGTCTGCTACCATTAACTGCCCGATCTATCCAGTTCGTTCATTTTGATCCGACGGTTGGGGCACATTGGTACGGTGTCAGGTGCTTTTTGCGCTTCCCATAACCGTTAGTGTGGGAGAGAGAAAGTGGACGTGACCCTCTCCGCCTCACCTCACTCTACACTGGAATGTGGGTAGGCACTCTCTCCTCACTTCCTAACCTAACCCCCCAATTTCAATTTCCTTTCGTTTTGGCCTCCTCAGACTGAGTTCTCGAGTTCACGTTCATTGATTCTCACCATTTTTCTGGGATTTTTCCGCTGATCTTCGTCTTCTTCTACTTCATCCTTTTATTGTTTCCTTCCACCTGTCCTCTCTGCTTCTTGATTAAAAGTGAGGCTGGTCTTCCTCCAACACGACTTCTATTTCCCCAGCTGGCTTGAAGCATTGCTTCTCGGAGGTTGATTTTCCACTTTGGGGCTCATTGAGGGAGGGACTGCTCCCTGATTGACTTGAGCCTTCCAATTCGGAGGTTGTCAGGCAAGCCATGTGGTTGAGTCTTTCATGTTGCAGACTAGGATTTTCCTGCCTATGGCCTGAGAAGACGGCCAATGATTCTGTGTGAACATCTCGGTTACGCAGGGAGGTCGCGTAACACTTCCTCGATTCATATTGATCCCTTCGAACGCATCCAGTTCCCCCTCTAGGCGTAGAAAACTTCATCAACAAGTGGTAGGTTGAGGTTGTCGCTTTTAATGCATTCAAGGTGGGTCTTCCAATGATGGCATTGTACGCTGAAGGGGTCTTCATTACCAAAAAGTTGGTCATCACTGTGGATCGGTCAGGGGCACTTCCCATCGTAACGAGGAGTTCGACAGAACCTTTTGGAAATACCGACTCACCTGTGAAACTTGAAAGAGGAGTCTTGACTGGCTTAAGTGCCTCTCTTTTCAGCCTCATTGCGTCATAGGCTGGGGCATACAATATATCCACCGGACTTTTTGTGTCTATCAACATGCAGAACATCATGTAATTGGCCACCTGTGCTGCTATCACTATCGCATCATCATGGGGGTGGTGAATGTTCAGGGCTTCTCTATCATCAAAAGTTAACAGAAAGGGATCTCTCGTGGTGTTTTGGGCTGTCTGGTTGCCAGGTTCACTTCAAACTGCTCCTGCGTGGCTCGAGCATCCCTTGCATGTGCCTTCCTTGCCCTGTTGGAGTTCCCTCCCCATGCCTGGTCCTCCTACAATGGTCTGCACACTTCCATTAATCTCCCTTGGTCGGAGCGGTATCACTGATGTATCATCTTCCCTGATTTGTTCCCGTATGGGTGGTATTGCCTGACTAGTGGCCCCTGCCACAAACTGTTGCAGGTTTCCCCTCTGTATAAGGGCTTTTATCTCTTCTTTTAGTTCCTGACATTCATCAGTGTCATGACCATAGTCTTTGTGGTACCTGCAATACCTCTTCCTGTTCCGATAACGAAGTGGTGTCTTGATTGGAATGGGTTTTTTCAGCATGTTGCTTCCCACAATTTTCATCAGTACCTCCTCACGAGTCGTGTTGAGCGGTGTGAACCTGTCTGGTCTGTCTTTGAAGAATTGAGGTCCCTGATTTCTTTCATCACTGCTTCTTTTACTGTTTATAGCTCCGCCCTTCTGATTCCTTCATGAGTTGTTTCGGCCTTCGTTCTCCTGGTTGGACCTCATCCGTGACTCAATGATCTTTTTCGCCGAAATGTACTTGTGCGCTTCCACCAGCATTTCAGTGAAAGTCCGATGAGGGTTCCTTGCTATCGAATGAATGAGATCTTCATCTCTCAGGCCATCTTGCATGGCTTGCAGGGCTCTATCATCGTTTCCTTCTTCGACTTGCATCATGGCTTCTGTAAATCTCTGAATGAATGACTTCAGGGACTCTCACTCCCTTTGAACGATCGAGGAGAGGTGAGTAGGGGGCTTTTTCACTGGTCGAGCCTCTAGAAATTGAGCAGCGAAGGCATCCTCCAGCTGCCTGAAATAGCCAATAGTCCCTGGCTTCAAATTAGTAAACCACATTCTAGCCATTCCCCCAAGGGTTAATGGGAAAGCCCTGCACATGATTGCATCCTCGGCTCCTTCAAATTCCATCCAAACCTTGTAAGCCCCTAAGTGTCCTCTAGGGTCGGTTCGGCCATGATAACGTTCCACCTGAGGAATTTTGAAATTAGGTTGGAGAGCTACCTGCCTTATCCCCAAGGTAAAAGGTGAGGTATATTGGAACCTTGCTGTGCAATGAACCTGGGCCCCTGCCTGGACACGGAGGTCTCTTAGATCAGTGTGCCTTTGCGCCTCGAATTCTACTGCGTCCCTTCTAATTTTCTTTTCGAGCAGCTCCCATTCCTCTGCCCTAATGCGAGCTCTTTCCTCATCCAGATTCCACCGAGTATGTCTTTCAGGTCCTATTTCTCTTTGGACTTGGGCCCTATCGTTCTCAGCTTGTGTTCTTCTCCTGGCATCCAGGGATGATCTCAGATTGCTCAAATCTAGACCTTCATGAGCTGAGGAGAAGGTATTGTTGATTGCTCTGTGCCTGGAACTTCCCTACCTGTCTGGCGGTGATACAGAGAGGCTCTGACGTCCCTCCAAACCTCTCCATCAAGCTGCCTTGAACGCTCGAGCCTCATGTCATTCCTTTCACGACCTTTGACATCTTTTTTCGCCGTTCCTCCTTCCCTTTGTTCCTGCGGTCATGCATGGGGACGTGGGGAATCCACATGCACTTGGCTCCTGCGTGTCAAAGAAAGTTAGGATTGATGGTTGTTTTGATTCTGCACCATTTGCCATATTAATTGCTCCAAGCGATTCTCCACGTCGGACAAGCGAGTTCTCTTGGATCGTGGGGCTACCTTCCTGTCACTACGCCTCCGCGAGGGTAGCTGTGATAACAAAGCCATTGGCTCCCTAGGAACAGTGGTTTCCCAATGAGGGATGGTGCTGGTCTTTCTGGGTTGTGTATCCCTGACTTGCCTGTTCGATGGCTCAGCGTCACTATTCTCCAGTTCCATTTTCGGTTGATCCTCCATATCACACTCCTTAACCTAGCCGCAATTACAGTTTTGCCGCCAAACTTCTTCTCTTGGGATCACGATTCTCCCAAGTGATCCTTTTACCGGTGATTATGGCCACACGTGACTTTTAGATCTTGACACAACTTTGATATTTTTCCTTCGTTCCCACAGACGGTGCCACTGTTGTTGTCTGATTTTCATCACTTAGATGCCACACGATGTTTCCCTAACTGAATCTCGGATTTTGTCCCTGACTCTTGCAAGATGAGGCAATGGCGTCAGACTGGGGGCCGGTGGTGTCATCGGCGTTCCCATTCTGATGCCTAAGTCAGTTAAGAGACTATTCCAGAAAGCCTCTTTCAGGTATCCCACTGCGCAGCTTACCTAGAGTTCTGCGTCGAGGGGCCCTCCTAAAACCTGTCAAAGGTGGTGATGGCGACTTGTCTAGGGTTGTTAGGGAGTGTTTAAGGTTCAAATCTCCAGAAAACCGTCCCCTTCCCACTCACCTAACCTTACCTTAAGTACCTCGTCTGAATGGCTCAGATGCTAGGGTTATGAACCCTCATAAGCTGGGATTGTGACACCTGGACTCGGAGAATAAGGTAAGTATTTAAGGCAAGAACTGAAGGTCAACGGGGCTCACTTACTTCATCGCCCAAGACCATGTCGTGCCTGGGCTTGTTCTCGGCCCTGCGTGTCGGGCCGGACTTCACTTGCTCGTGACTGATGGGCCTCATTCATGGTGACCTTTGTAGGTGTTTGAGGAGCCTGGGAGGTTTCCTGACCCATATCCCAAAAATCCCCATAACACATATAAATCATGAATATAATAACTAACTTCTGAATGTTTTTCCATCCTTGGTTGTACATAATAAAAAACTTACATGATTTATAAAAAAGATATTTGTCAAATGGAGTTTCAATATACCAAGATCATACTACCCTGTATAATTATGTGTGTGTATATATATATTTTGGTAGGCTATATAACCCTATACATATTAACTATGGCATCCAACACACAATTAGGGTAATCTCTATTGTTGGTAAATAAGTAAGGGTAATCTCAATCAAAATTCTTCCAATTTTCTGTGCTTTGTGCATTTGATCTATTAGTGAGTCAATCAAGATAAACATTTATATCATCTACCTGTGTAGAATTTCATTTCTCCATAGTTTATTTTCAAGTTTTCACCTATGAGAGACGGGAAACATGCAAATTTTTTTTTTTTGCAGTATGAGTACTTAAATATCACTTGCAATTTAAGGTTCTTGCTGCATATGTTATAATTGACAAGCAAAATCCCTTACGCTGTATTTACTATCTTAATGTGAAATTCAACAATCAATGCTTTAAGTAATAAAATTATTATTTTTTTGGTAAACTGCATGACAACTAAGTCGACTAATAAACTAACTAAGAAAAGGAAAAAAAGTTATAAGTTATAAACTGCCCTGCCTATATGTCCAAGGATACTATTAATCCCCCACTACCAAGAAAATGAACATCAAGTTCAGATTCAGGTTTAACGTGCTACTTCTGAATCATATTCATTGGAGTTATGTGGTATCAAGCTATATTGCTTTCTGGAGACATTAGATATTTTCCATCCAACTTTGCTGAATTTTGAGAAGCTTTACTTGGAGTATATGCAAAATATGATGTATTTCCCTGCACTGCTGAAAGCTGTTTCATCATTAGATCATCTCCTAAAAACCACTTTGGCTCGACTACTTTTCCTCAGGACTTCAGTTTCTAATTCATTCAGAGGTTTATAGCGACAAAATATTTCATTCAGATTTGTTTATGACATAACATAATCAAAGTTTGTAAAGTTCAAAATCAGAGCCGTGGAAAAGTGATCCTCCTTGCAACTCTCACTCAAGTGGTCCTTTGATTTTCTTGCTTCCAGTTCAACATTTTGATTATCACTTTGATATTTACAATCCAATTCAAAAACTGCTTGTGGTTCAGTAGAAAAGGAATTTTGATTCTCTTGTGAAGATTGCTTTTTTGGAATGCTTTGAATTATCCTGTCAGCCCAGTAAAAGTATTTTGTACACGCTAACTGAGGTTCACTGGTTCCTGACCAAATTGATATTTTCCCTGTCTTGGTTGATTTCTTTCTAGGCTTACCAACAAAAAGTTGCTCCACTGATTGTTCATGTCCCTGAGAACTGGCGATGTACAAGAAAATAGAATTCCTGAACTCCGAGAAGAATATAATCATTGACATTAACAACTTGTGTTCTTTCAGGGGATCTTGAGCAGCCATGCAAAGCTTTAACATCATCTCATCAGGGGGATACTCTCTTCCTTCAAGCTTTTTAGTTTGTTATTTATCAGACACAATTTTCTCTTTGCTTCTAGTCTTAGTTGAAGATCTGATGTGGGCATCGAGTGCTCTTTTAGCATGGATGTTCGTGGTGAAGACATTGTGCTGCCAAGTGGACCAGTGACGCGTTCTTGAGCTAAGAAGATCAAAGTGGGAATGCTTGGACTTGTGAAGAGAATAATTGATGAAGATCGATCCAAGTATCCAGATGATCCAAACACTTTTATGAGGCATAATGATGATTTAAGCATGATGTCCAAGCAATGAATGAAGGTGGTAATGCTGCTCGGGAGTTGCAAAGATGAAACAACGTAATTTTAGCTATTTTTCGGATTACAATGGCAGTTTCGTAATTTAGTTATTTTTGGATTA
This sequence comes from Ochetophila trinervis, assembly GCA_003254975.1. NCBI lineage: Eukaryota > Viridiplantae > Streptophyta > Magnoliopsida > Rosales > Rhamnaceae > Ochetophila > Ochetophila trinervis. The sequence goes on from QANX01003998.1 coordinate 156,111, forward strand.
TAATGGCAGTTTCGTAATTATTGATATTTTTCAGATTATAATGGCAGTTTTGTAATTATTTCTATTTTCAGATTATATTTATTTAGGGTTAGTTTTAAGCCTTAGGATTACTTTCCTAATTATTTTATGGTCTAGATTGATTTTTAACCTAACCCTAATCTCTATATAAAGGGGGGTTACTAACTTGTAAAAAAAAAAAAAACTTTGATTATTGATTAAATAGAATCTATTTTTGTTTTCAACAAGACTTGTGTGTTCCAAGTGAGGATAGTTCTTCTTCTACTTGTTGCATTAGGAATTGATCTTCTTATCAAAGGTATTTACTTTCTGGGGAATTTCAATTTCATTCTTTGCCTTTTAATTAGTGTTGCTAGATACAATTGTTATCTAGAGGTGCTATAGGGCGGGATTTTACCTAGGGTTTGTTCCATATCATCTTGTGTGTTGGGATTACAGTTTCTTTAAGCTTGGGGTTCCGCATCAAGATCGTTTGGACATTTCATCACCATACTTGAGTATGGAACTTAATCCATTTAGTTGGCTTGCCAACCTACGAATACTCTCTCCTACTCTGAAATTATGCTTAGGCTGTAGATCCACCCTAGTAGACAAAATTTTCCCTGATTTCATGTATGAGTCATCAGACTGAGAATCAATTGCCTTGCATTTCTCACTGGTAGAATGTGAAATAAAGTTGTTAGGTGTGCCTTTTGATCCATTTTCTCTAATGGGAGTATGCATGCGCTTCTCAGCCATCAAATATAATAAGCTTTTCTCCCTTTGCTAGGATACAAACTATCCTCAAAGATGAGCTTACGCTTAAGAGAATAACCATATTGACTTTTGAATTTTGCTCTCTCAGAGGGTACTAACCTATCATCTATAATAGCTAGAACTTCACCTTCATTCACTTCGTTGCAATGCTTCTACTCCCCCAATTGTAAAATATCAGCATCATTCTCCAGCAACCCACCAAGCTTATGAAATTCAGGCTGTTCAAAATAACCACTTTTCCAACTATAAAAAGACAATAACTAGGCCTTAGCCATCACAAGTTCAAGTCTATCATCTCCACCATATGGAAATTGAGCTAATTCCTTTATATACTTGACAAGTTTCACAGGTGCAAAAGACGAAATGCCTAAAGAACTATCTCTACCATTTCTTCTACTTGATTCTTTGCGGATCCCAGCATTATTAAATATTTGAGTTTTGAGTTTGGCATATACTTGTTCAGATAGGCATGGGCACGCCAGCCCAAACACTACACGTCTTGAAACTTCATCTAAAGCATAAGTAATTGCATGGTGAAAATCTTCACTATTACGCTGCTTTTCCATCGGTGAGAAATGTTCCAGAAAGGGCTTTATCTGTGATGCTTCATTCCAAGCAAATGTATAATCCCCAAAATAAGCAATCAGGTAACTGTCTTTTCTAAAATACTTATTTGCCTTTACTGATTCATCTGAAGGATCAAATATATGCCTGGCCACCAAGGATGGCTCCTAACCTTGCCCCATGCCAGATCAGAAACAGGGAATTCCAATTTTGGGGCTACCGATGTTACATTCACATCATCGTTTGTATATGGATTCAAATCAATAACAATATTGAACAAATTAGAATCCTTTCTAGCACTATCGAATACCTGTGTTACTGAAACATGTACACCTGCTGTTTAATTTTCATTGACCCATGCCTCTGATTTAACTTCAGATACCTTATTTTGTAATCCTTTTGAATGTGCCATCTCAAGAGAATCAATCCATCCCTCTGGGACTCCTTGAGGTAATGATTGATCAACATCAACTTTCACTTCCACATCACCATCATCAAGAGACTGACGGTCCCCAATTCCATTAATAGAACTTGAAGCATCAATACTCTCAGAGTGGCTCGAGTCCTCAGGATTCAAGCTCGAATTTCTCACAACGAATGTCCTTTTATCCGAAATTTCCACAGGATGGCCATGCTCCTTATTTTGATACCTTTCTAACATATAAGAAGTTTCAGCAACTTCCAAAGCAGCATCATCTTTGTCATTTCACACCAAACCATCATCTCTATGACTTTCTATACTCGGCTCTGCGTCTGTACTACTATCTAACTGTCTACACCCCTAACACTACCAGCTACATGTTCTTCACATTCCCTTAAAGTCTCATCTTCCCCTGAAGTTTTTTCACAACACAATGAATCACCAACATTCCCAGAACCATCCCGAGATTTTGAAACCAACCCTTCTTCTATTGCTGCAATCGAATCGTAAACAAAAACTTGGTGTACCTCTAAACCATCTGTATCCACAGTTCTGTTTTTCCCAACTTTCTCCAACTCACCATTTATCATCTTCAATGAAACATCTCCTTTTTTTCATCCACACCACTTTCTATAGGATCTATATCCACTTCAGCACCATTACCTCTACCCACAAATCCATTTTCCTTATCCACCTCCTCAGAACCTTCCTTGCCCATTCCACCATCATCCTATATTCCACAATGGCCAGTCTTTTGTTACGTTTGCATGGGCCATGCAAGCGTATGCATGCAGGGCAATAAGTTGGCGTCCACTGTGGGGGGGTTCAAATTGCTTTGAAGTTGGGTTGTTATTTCTTGGTTGTTTAGTTTCCTGAAGAGTAGGTCAATTAGTTTATATTCTTGTTAGCTAAGTTGTTGTTTACATATTTGTTTCTTCCGTGTAGTTTGGGGGATGTGGTCCACATCTTAGGGGAGTGAGAATAATTTGTTATTTATTCTTCTTAATGGATAATGCTATATAAAGGGCAAATAAATGAATAAAGGGTATCGGATTTAGTTTCACATCAACCTCTCTGTTTCTTTCTTATCTTTTTTCTGGATTTGCAAAAGCAGTCCAAGCTCGACTCAAGTTTGAACGTAACATTTTGGTATCAGAGCCGTGTGTGTTCCTATGGAGACACGTGGGAAAACGAACGCCGAGTTCAAAACTGAGGTTCTTGACTTTATTTCCAGACAAAAGGCTGCCCTGAACAAGCAGGAAACAACACTCAACAAACAAGAAGCAGCATTCGATAAACTCAACTCCAACTATGATCAGTTGAATGCGATGATTCAAAACCTCACCACAAAATTTCAATTTTTCCGCGTTGCTACAAAATCACCCAGGGTCACAGCCAACGAGAACCCACTTTATGTTGCCTAATCATCCCACACAAGTGAAGGGTCCAGTAAACCTCAGCTGAAACTCACCTTCCTTCATTTTGACGGAGAGGACCCATAAGGATGGCTCTTCCGTGCAGAGTAGTACTTCGAGTTCGAAAACATTTCTTCTGGGCAACGAGTACAACTCACCTAATTTCACTTGGAAGGACTCAGTTTACAATGGTACAGATGGTACTCCAAATTTCACGGTCCTGTCTCATGGATTGAATTGACACAAGCAATCCTGAAACGTTTCAGACCAACGGACTATAAGGACCCGACGGAAGCATTATCCCGCCTCAAACAAGTTGCTATTGTAGCCCAGTACCAGGAATCCTTCGAAAGGCTCTCTCAACAAGTCAATGGCTTACCTGAGGCTTTCCTCGTAAGGAGCTTTGTGGTAGGGCTCAAAGACGAAGTCCGATTGGAAGTCAAGTTAAAGAAGCCGACTACTCTCTCCGACACTTTTGGTGCTGCCAGAATTGTGGAGGAAAAAAATCAGCTTCATCGATGATCCTTCCAACCCATGAGATCGAACACCACTAGTTTTTCGAGAACACCGAATCCATCGCCTATTAATCCAGGACTTTTAGGGCCAGCGTCGAACACAAAAACTGGGCCACCTAAGTTGTGATGTTTATCCCCTCAAGAGGCAAGAGAGAGACGGGAAAAAGGGCTTTGTTATTACTGCGATGATAAATTTGTTCTGGGACATCGCTGTACTCGTCCTCAACTGTTCATGATCAAAGAGAACGTCGAAGCTGAACTGGAAGAGGAATTTTGCAAAGAGGACCGAGAAGCAGAGGATGAGAGAGACTTACCAGAGATTTCTTTTCATGCCATTACCGGAGCACACAACCCGCAAACCTTGCGCGTCTTAGGCAAAATACAAAACCGAGAGCTTATGGTCTTGATTAATGGAGGTAGCTCACATAATTTCATAGAGCAAAGAGTAGCAGCCAAATTCAGAATACCAATCGACGCCAGCAAGAGGTTTCAGATCATTATCACCAATAAAGATAGAATCGAATGCGCCAGCATTTGCCGAGCAGTTCGAATGAATATCCAGGGGTGTCCTATTGTTACCAAATTTTTCGTGCTTCCTAGCGCTGCCTGCCTCGTCGTTTTGGGAGTACATTGGCTCGCAACGTTGAGTCCAATTACAACTGACTATGGGAAGTTGACTATGTCATTTGTATTAAATGGCAAACGATATCTATTTAGTGGCATGCAACACAAAGAGATGGAAGCCTTATCTGAGAAGGAGACTCAGCAGTTCACTTCAACTGGGACTCTGGGTACTGGATTTTTTATTCAATTGATATCCAGTGAATTAGGTGCCAATAATATATCAACCTCTCGGCCAGATTTGGATAAAATCCTGGAGGATCACAACCGTGTTTTCCATTTGCCTAACACACTACCACTGCAGCGTTCCCACGACCATAAAATTCCCCTCCAATCCGAAGCCTCTCCGGTCAACGTGCGACCCTACCAATATCCCCATTACCAGAAAGCCGAGATTGAGAAGCAGGTACGAGAGCTATTAGTTTCTGGTTTGATCCGCCCCAGTACAAATCCGTATTCCTCTCCAGTCCTCTTGGTACGGAAAGCCAACGGTGAGTGGCAATTTTGCGTGGATTACAGAGCTCTCAACACCATCACCGTCAAAGACAAATTCCCAATACCGGTTATTGACGAATTGATGGATGAACTATTTGGCGCCGAATACTTCTCCAAACTCGACTTACGGGCTGGATACCATCAGATTCGCGTTGATGAACCATACATCCCAAAAATTGCGTTTCGCACCCATGAAGGACACTATGAGTTCATGGTGATGCTGTTTGGACTCACAAACGCTCCATCCACCTTCCAGAGCCTAATGAATGAAATTTTCAGACCATTCTTGCGTAAGTTTTTTTTTGGAATTTTTTGATGACATCCTTGTTTATTCCAGCTCCTGGGAAGAACATTTACAACATCTACAAACGGTCCTAGCCGTTCTCCTACGACACAAACTGTTTGCCAAGCAAGATAAATGTGTTTATGGGGTTTCTAGAATTGAATACTTGGGACATGTCCTATCTGAGAATGGCGTTGAGCCAGATCCAAACAAGATTCAAGCTGTTTGGGATTGGTTGACACCAACCAATGTCGTGAGGTTCGAGGCTTCTTGGGATTAACCGGGTACTATCGGAAATTTATCCGGAATTATGGTGCAATTGCTGCCCTTTTGAACCGCTTAGTGGGTAAGGAAGGGTTCGCGTGGAAAACAGAGGCCGAGCAGGCTTTTCAACATCTCAAACAGGTACTCTCCCATGCCTCTGTTTTATGTCTACCCAATTTTTTGCAGCCATTCGTGATCGAGTGCGATGCAAGTGGAAGAGGGATTGGTGCAGTCCTCATGCAAGATAGGCAGCTGATTGCTTTCTTTAGTGAAATTAATGATGCGGAACCCCAAGCTTAAAGAAACTGTAATCCCA
>QANX01004000.1:0-39195 GCA_003254975.1 Ochetophila trinervis
TATTTAAATCCAACAAACTCTAAATTAAATATACATTTTTAATATTTAGAAAAAAGTTTGCAGCAACCAAGTCTATTGAAAACCTTACCAAATATCCTATTGCCAAATAGTAAGTGGTAACGCATCAGAAAAACAAAAGTCTATTTTGTTTAGAATTTGATATCTTTCAAAAGTTCTGCTAAGCACGGCATAAGATTTTCTTTCTATTTTTTTTTTATTTTTTTTTATAAAAAGCCCAATCCCAATCGCAATTATTTAATTTTCTCCTTTATAATAAACTTCAACTTAAGCACGCTAATTAGAGCCTGATCATGAAGTGCAAGCTTGCGTGGACTAGGGATAACGTTTTCCAATCAGCCTCAGTCGAAACAGCCCGCGCAATCTCCAGACTTCATAGTCTACCAACCAATAATAAATCCCAAACTGCTTGCAAATCATCTATCACTTGTTTAAAGCTAACATATGTTTTTCCAGTGTTTTCCCAAATATAAAATGGCAAACACCGTAAAATTTGGTGAACCATCATATCGTCGGCAATGTTAATTTATAAAAATATTAAGTATCGTTTGTGCCACACTTTGAATCGATCTTATCAGAACATATACGATGACAATGACACCCTCCAATTAGATCATTAGTTTACCATGGACATATAGAGACCAAAAACAAGTACCAAGAAATTATGTATAAATTAATATTACTGTGAGATTAAATTCATAAAGTATTTGATTAGTAATTAAATTCAAATTCGTCAATATATATATATATAGATTTGCTATAAAATTCGTGTAAATATTCACTATTGAAAGATTTAAATGTAATGGTGGATTACATTATCAAATTTCATTAATTCATCCTTGGATTATATAAATTTCACTAGGTTACACGTTCTATAATAAAATTATCTTATATATATATATATTATTATTATACACATATGTTATATCTGTTTTCTAAAGAGCTTACTTTTAGTATGGTCTAAGGGCTCAGCTCCTTACTTCATGAGGAGTCACTCTGACCTCACACCATTTGTCTTCTATAATGATGTCAAACTTTGCTAGGGTTTTTTTAGCTGCAATGTATAATGCTATTACTAGGAATATATATATAAATATATATATATATATATTTATCCTCATCAAATACTGATCCATAAGCTTAAGTTAGGTTCTAAAAGTGGGTCCAACTTTATTTTTCTTCTCATTTTATTTCCTTTATCAATCATGGAAGTGTTGATATGCGTGGGAAAGAGAGGAACTTGTGCACTATGGTTGGAATATGTCAAATTTCAGATAACTCTTATTGATATATATTGTCCGGCTTTCTTCCTCTGACTATTACAACTCCTACCTTCAGCTGTAACACACTATTACAATTTAAGAATTTCTCAACACCAATTTAATATTAGTTTGATTTCTTCATGATAAACATTCACCAGTACAGAAATTATTTCTTATTCAATTTTGTTATCCATCACAAACTGTTTAAACTTTATAATGTTCAACAATATAACTTCTAACTTTATGGACAATTTAATAACAAAATCAATATTTTCTCCACCAATAGTCCAGAGTTCAAATTCCACATGTTCAATATGACTTTTAGTGTGGATGTTTGTCAATTAAATGCAAAATCCATATATTCACATAGAAGCTAATTCTTGAACTTCCCGTTATGCAAATTAATTAATAAAACAAAAGAAAAAGAGATTGTGTTCTTACCCTTTTTTTTTTTTTTTTTTTTCTGTTTTTGTTGGGTGAGGAGGGACTAAAATTTTGAGGCATTATGATATAGAGAAATAGGAAATATATAATTCGGGAGTGTGTTTCTCAGAATCATCGTGACTTGCTGATTTGCCATAAATGGAGCAAAGGTTTAAGTTAGCATGCACAAATTAAAAGCGTGTTCAATTCATACCTGAGCGTGTTTTGAACATTCCCAGCACCATGAATTGTTAGGTCCATTGGTAATGATCCATTTTGGGGGGTTGATTACTGAATAGTACGCTGCTTTAACTAAGATCCTCTATTTTTATAAAAGGTTTAGTATTTGATAATTATATCCATTGGTCTTCATTTTGCCGTTCCATAACCTTCAAATGTAACGCCAATTTTAATGTTTTCTACTTTTAAATTAGCATATATAGAAACCAATAAATATAGATATCACAATAGGTGGATGGAGAAGGACTAGAAAAGTAAAAACTAAAATGATATACTAAGTATATCTAGTATATGTTTTATTTTAATGTTAGTTAAGAGGGAAATGTTTGGAGGGTTTAAATAAGAAAAAATTATTCATATTCTATTTTTCCTTCCTTAAGCCTAACAAGATGTCATATTCTTGACTTAAGATCCCTAATTCTTTATGCTGTTAAAGCAGAGTGAATTTTCGTCCTGTTATAAAATTAATATATATACATTATGACTTTTATATTGTTTGGATTAAACATGATAAATTTCACATGAATTTGAACATATCTTTACTGGTTTGAGTTTGCATATTTAGCATGAAAGTTTAACAAGGCAGATTTGAATGAATAAATTTTGACACAAATACAATATGAATACGAAATTAAAGTTAATATAATATAAATCCACACGTATTTTTAAAAATTTGTGTTTGCATATTTAACTCAAAAGATTAACAATCGCATTTAGAAAAATAAATTTTAACACAAAAACAATATAAATACAATATAATACGACAAGCTATCGAGTCTAATTTAGACCTTTATCTACCAAAAAAAATATGGGAGACCTCTACTTTTCTAATGAAATATTTTTAAGTCCTGGACTTGGTCATGCTAATACCTTCCTTGGAAGCTTCCATTTTATTAAATAAAAAAAAATTTAAAAAAATAGCAATTGTTTTCTCTTATAAAAATAATAGTTATATATATAAATATATAATACCAACCACTTGCAAGTGAAAACTAATGGATATTATATCAAGGGTAATGCTATAATGACAATCTACATTCGATTTTTAGCGAACAAGCACTGCATATTGGCGTGATGCAGAGGCAAGTGACTAAAATATGAAAGTGGGCAACAGAACACTGCTTTTAAATTATTGTTGAAATTGAACCAAAAAGTGCATAAACGCGTTTGATTATAGTAATGGCACCATATAAAAATACGACATTTGAAGGATTTGTCAAATTGGGCTGCGTAGTTTGGACCATAAGCCGTATGTGTTTCTTGGGCCAGTAGCCCGTCTTGACGTGACATTATAAAGCCTTTTCAGAAAAAGTGTATACCAATTTGGGAGTGGAGAATTTTAAAATTCTTACAGCGATTGCTGTTTTGCAACAATCAGTATTTGCTGTTTTATTCTCTTTTTATTTTTATTTTCAGTTGAGTAATTTTGGAGTTTGATCAAATTTATTAATTAAATTTTTGTTTCTACAATAATGTAATATTAATTTATTGGATTTTTCTTTCATGATTACTAAATATGTTTTTATTAATCATTAACAAACTGATATATCATAAAGAATAATATTAGATTTGTCAAATTTTTAATCTAATTCTTTTTAGCAAAATGACATGGTATGATCTTAATAGTTGATAAAAAATTATATTCTAGATTCATGAAAAATGAACTCAATTAAATTATACTGCTTTATGGTGAACAAATTTGATTTAAAAATTTGTAAATTTAGTACCTCTAGAATTGGTCTTCTTCTTTTTTCTATTTTATACCTTTCCACTCAACGACACGACCAACTTTTATTTTGTTTTTTTGGATTTCCTCCTCGACCATCAGCGGTAGCCAATGTCACAGTGACAAAGTCTATGGTGACCGGCTAGCGATTTGCGGTGGTTGGAATAAAATATTAAATAAATAAATTGAGCGAGAAAGAGAGAGAAAATGATAAGAGGAAAGAAACAGAAAGGTCAGATAAGAAAATTAATGTAAAAGAAAGTTTCGATTCTTATTAATTACGTCTGTTAGTATTTTGTGATGCAAGTGTAAAGCCATTTTTATTTTTATTATGGTAAAAGCATGTGCAATTGTGCATAGCCACTTCGTTTAATATCTACCATTCAGGCAGATCTAATCGTCCTTTAGACCCAAACAAACAACGTTGGAGCTCCTACTAACAAAAGTTAACTACTGACCTAACAACCAGAAATATGGGCTTCTGGCCTATTAACAAATCTTCCACCACCCCAACCCCTTAAAACCGAAATCCAATTCCACAATATTATACCTCCACCATATTTTTATATATATCCATCTTTTTTTATTTTTTTCCTTGGCAAGATAGAGAATAAATAAATAAAGAAATAGATGAAGATGGTTTTAGGAGAGTAGCCTCAAAGATATAAAGCAAAGCTTGAAGAAATGGCAAAGTTGCTAACATGGAGATAAATGATTACACGAACAGCCCCAAAAACCACCTTGCAAACATTATGAACATAATGGTTTGGGACTTTAGGACCTTATCTGGACTGCACTACTTAGAATGATACAGCTCCACTAAAAATTCATTAATTACCTCTACCATCACCATCTTCTCCAAACATATCTTCTTTATACAACATCACATGGCTTGCACTTCCTTCTTAATATTTCATTATTTCCCATGCCAAAAGCTACAATCCTTCACTCCACCCATTCATGGCACCATTATCAATTGGGCATCTATTTAACAATATATATATATATATATATATATATTTTTTTTTTCTATCACATATTTTTCATCCAAATTTCATCCATATCCAACTTTGATAAAATATATAAATTTTTTATTATTCTTTATCAATGTAATACCCATTGTTGTTGTAGATAAAAAATTTTGATGAAAAAATTAATATATATATAAATATCCCTCTCGTACGGACCCCACATCTTAATCTTAATTAGCTGCTATCCCAATCTTATCAATAACCTCATCCTTTTCGGCTCATGGAAAATCACTTTTGGAGCTGAATTATGCTGTCTACACGCATTAAGTGGGCAGATCAAAGATTTTTATTAGTAATGGTATGTTCATAATATCTCGTTCGAACCAAAGAGGAGCGCTAAAGGCTTCAACTTGCTACGTACGGAAGAATATTAAGAAATTGGAATATGCTGAATCATCAGTTAGTCGAATCCTAGTGCATTTGTACTAAGTTAGCTGTAGTTAATTCTATGGGTACTGGCCGTACATGAACGTGATTTGCTTCTAATAAATATATTCTACAGCATATGAAAGTGGTGGTGGGCCACACCACCAGCTAGGAGATGAAAAAAAGAGATGGGTAGAGACAAGAGAAAGTAATTGGAAGAAGACGGTGAGAATGCAAATGGTGCGTGAATGATTGAAAAGTGGGGACAAATTTGAGCCGCAAGGGATATATCGCTCGATCCCTTCCAACATTTTTGCAGCTTTTTTCCAGTCTGTGGTTGTCAAAAGGTCCTTTGGAAGTGCAGCGCGAAGGGTATAAAAAAGAGGGATATGGAAGTTTATGCAGTGTCAAGTACTGGTCGAGGCAGAAGATGAAGAATACTAGTACTAGAGACTTATTCGCGGCTCTTTTGCTTCTTGCAGTAGCGGTTTTAAGCCCGTCCTTGGTAGATGGTCTCAAAGGCTTCGATGCAAAAGATGATCAAACTACTCGATTCAATGCAACTTCCATCCCCAGGCTGTCGAACCGAGATCACAGTTCGGTTGAAGGAAAGCAGGGAAGTAAAATGAAATTGTTGGACGATAAAATGTTAGTCAAACACAATAACAATTCAAACAGCGGCGGTGGCGGTGGAGGTGGAGGAAAGGGGAAAGGAGGAGGACATAAAAGAAGACATGGAAAAGGACATGGCGGCGGCGGCGGTGGTGGTGGAGGAGGCGGAGGAGGAGGAGGAGGAAATGGAAAAGGGTATGGATGGGGTGGAGGACATGGAGGCGGAGGTGGCGGTGGCGGTGGCGGTGGTAGAGGTGGAGGAGGAGGAGGTGGCGGTGGAGGCAGCGGTGGCGGTGGCGGTGGAGGAGGTGGACAAGGTGGAGGTTGGGGTTGGGGAGGAGGCAATGGGAAGGGAGGTTGTAATTGGGAATGGGGATGCGGTGGCAGCAGAAAATCAATGGGAGGAGGGAAAGGCAAGCCCTCTCCTATCAGTCCCTAAGGTGATCACAACTTTGCATGGCATTGACGACGTCGTATGAGGTGCAAGAATGTTCGTTATTTTGGTTTTGATCTCTCTCTTTCTCTCTCTCTCTTTCATTGCTATGTGAGACAAATAATTATTTGCGGTTTTATATATCGCATTATTGATATATTAAATTGAGTGGACTGCCTTTAACACTGCAGTTTTTTACGTATTATTTAATTGGGAACAATACTTGTGTACTAAAACTTCCGATGCGAACCTTTTCAGTTTTGAGTGTGATCTTTCGGTTTCTGTTTATTTGATCTATAGTACACTTGTCTCAAATCTTGTTGATTGTCTTAATGTATACTTTCAATCTGCTAAATATTAAAAATTGAAACATCCAAAGAAATAATTATCCTACTTGCCTATGTATGTATGCCTTTTCCCTTTTGGTTTTTATAAAAACCGTTCCTTTCAGCAAATAAATAAAAAATAAAAAATATCGTACTTGCCGTACAAAAGAAAGTCCAACTGCTTCACCGTGGGGGGTAGAACACGCATTCCATTACAGCCTCAGTAATGCTGGTTGAACTATTAAGTACTGTTTCTCAAAAATAGAAATCTGTTGGGCTAGTTGTACGTGTGCCTTCAGCCATTGCACCTCTTTCTTGATCGTTAACCTTCCAATGTTACTGAAATGGGTCGTACGCATAATATCCACACCTGAAATTAGCAAGGCACCATAATTAATTTAGCCCTAAAGTTCAAATGGGCCTGATAAGGACGAAAATTATATTATACATGAAGGAAAATAAAGCCGAATAGAAAGCCCAAAAGAAATATTATATTTTAGATTAATTATTGATAGAGGGTTACACTATAATGAAATTCCAAAAAGATTCATACCTATTAATTTGTTTTAACTAATTTTTTGTTTATAATGAATAACTTTTATTTATATCGAGCAATATTTTTTTTATAACGAATAATATTTAGTTCATATAATATGTAACATTTGATCTACAATTAATAATATTATTTATAATGAATAACATTGTATATGATTACTAGCTTTAACAAATAATATTGTTCATGATGAATAATAATTTTTAAAAATTTTAATAGAATTTTTAAATAAAAAAGTTTTACTATATAAATTTTTTAATATGGATAAATTAAAAATAGGCGCAAGAACATGCATGCTTGGAAAGCATGAACAGCAGTGGTAGTTCTTTGGGCACTAATACAGAGCATGAGTGGACTTACTTTGACCCATACCCGCAAACTAATCTCATATTTCATTTAACCAAAAGTTGGATTTCCTCATCCGACTCGACAAATTAAGCGTCCACCAACAAAATTGCTACCTTAGCTTAATATAAAATCAACCAGCATTTCCAACCGAAACTCGCACTTCAACCAACACCAATATGCAAGCCAAGGGTACCCAAAAAGTGAACTCGACCATATCCACTTGGATGGAGCTCAAAAGCTAAATCAATATTGTTTGAAGAACTATATATATATATATATATATATATGGCTAGCCAAAAAGGGTTGGGTGAGGTGGGCACAATCACTACTCCCTCCCAAATTGTAGATAATGGAGAGAGAGAGAGAGAGAGAGAGTTTTGAGCTTTTTGCCTTTGGATTTTTCCAAATGGAGTGCGCAAGCTAATAATCGCTCACACTCACTCCTTTAAGTGAAAGGCCGGCCCAAAATTTTGACCTTCTTGTCTTTCAAAATATCTTAATTATAACAAAGTTATCGCCCATACATCTTCATCAATATCATCATTGTTGTTGATGTCTATGCCCTTCCCCGAGTAGCGGAAACACTAAAGTAACTAAAAGTCCCCTTCCATTGTTAAATATTAAATATTTTTTTAATTAGAAGCTTTGAATTTAATTCTTTCTTGTCTATTATATTTAATTACTGCCAAATATTTTAGTATTTTATTTTTAATTTTTATCCAACAAGAGAAATTTTGCAATATTGCAAATTAGAAAGCTGACCATCAATTTACAGCTGTAAAAGCCTTTTTAAGATAACTTTTTTTTTTTTTATAACTTTTGGCTGCATTAAACACTTATAAGTTTGTGACAAAAAAAAAAACCTCTTATAATCTGATTTTGAACCTCAAAAGTTGGAAGCAACATCTCATCGTAAGCTATATTAATTACAGAGCCTACTTTTACTCCGCAAAAATTAATATCTAAGTAAAAACTACAATATAGAGATGGAGAAATATCTAAATCCAACTTATCCAGACCCACAAAGGTTCTACAAAAATATTATCAAAAAAAAAAACAAAGGTTCTACAAAAATCTAGTTAGTGGTTGCATACTTGCATGAAAACAAATCGATTTTAAATCATTAATAACTGTTATACCGGAGCCTGTCATATCCAATTCGTATATGTATGATTTTGAAGGTGAATAATTATGTGCAACACCTTATTTGGTATGGAAGGGCTTAGAATATCAAAAAGAAAATTGGGTTTATAGCATCTGAGCAAACATATCCTCTTTTTTTTGGTAACTGAGCAAACATATCCTCTCTACCCTATTTATTGTTTCACTATAATACACATTTGAGAGTGGTCGGAGCTGGTGGGAGATGGCCATCACGTAATTGCCACTCAACAATTATGGTTGGGGCAAACCTGGAATTTTGCCTGCTTTTGGAATTTCTTAAGCGTCTCGAGTTTTTTGGATTGGTTTGGTTTTGGTAAGAACTTAAACGGGACTTCGAATTGTTTACAAGAAACTACGTGCACAGTGACTAATAGAATCTCGAATGTAATTTTTAAAAAATTAAATTTTTCTATTTTAAAAATAATTAAATTTTTTAGTAACTGCTCTCTGAAATAAAAAATAAAAATAGATAATGAGACTTTACTTTCTATATTTGGAGAGTTAAATTCATTTTTTATATATAATTTTTAATGCACAATTATAATTATAATTATATTTATATTTTTTCTTTTATACGTATAAAATTACTTTGCTGATGTTATGTTTTATATATAGGTATATTACATCATCCTCCTCTGAAGTTTGCCTAAATTATATCTCTCTCCTTTCCGTTTGTTTTTTTCCGTTAAAATTAACTAGATAGGAGCATTATAGTATTTTTGAACATCTGATGCACTGACGCACTGACACTGATATCTAAATTATATCCTTCTCCTTTCTATTTGTTTTGCAATCACTACTAACTGATTTTTTTAATTAATACAAAAATGTATTTTTTTTTTACCAAATTTAATTAAAGACATGGAAATATTTATATATATACATATATTCTTTTTAATTACAAATTAAAAGACAAAAAATTTATATCTAAAAATATTATATATATAATAATTTTCTATAAAACATATTTGTTGGGCTCCATAAGCTCCCTAACTAAAATATTTTTATTTATTTTTTTCTTGAATTGTTTTTTTAAAAAAAAAATTGCTTTGGATTTTATAGCATTAAACTATTAGGTAAAAAACAAACCAAAAAAAAATTGTTATACAAAACACAACAATAGGATATGTTTTAGTATTTTAGTTATATCTTTTTGTTTTTTTTGTAGTTAAAAAAAATATATCATTATTCTAAAATTTTCCTCTATATATAGGATTTTGTTATAAAACTCACATGTTGGAGAGCTTATAGAGCCCAATAGATGGTTTTTTTTTTCTTTTTTATTCTTAAATTTCTTTTTTTAGTTCTATTTTTAAAATCTAAAGCCAAATTTTTTTTAGTTATATATATATATATAGGAATTTGCTAAAAAAAATCATTTATTAGGCTTTATAAACTCTCCAACATGTGAGTTTTATAGCAAAATACTATATATATATATGAAAATTCTAGAATAATGGTATTTTTATTTTAACTACAAAAAAAAAACAAAAAAATATGATTAAGACATCAAAACATATCATATTGTTGTATTTTGTATAATAATTTTTTTTTATTTTTTTTAACCAAATAGTTCTAAATGCTATAAAATCCAAAGCAATTTTAAAAAAAATAAGAAAAAAATAAATAAAAATATCTTTGTTGGAGAGCTTATGGAGCCCAACAAGTATGTTTTATAGCAAATTCATATATGTATATNAGCCCAACAAGTATGTTTTATAGCAAATTCATATATGTATATATATATGTATAATATTTTTATATATAAATTTTTGTCTTTTAATTTGTAATTAAAAAAATATGTATATATATATATATATATTTCCATGTCTTTAATTAAGTTTGGTAAAAAAAAATATTTTTGTATTAATTGAAAAAATCAGTTAGTAGAGGTGTGATTGCAAAATAAACAGAAGGGAGGGGGATAAAATTTAGATATCAGTGTCAATGCGTTAGCGTCAGTGCGTCAGTGTCAGTGTGTTAATGGATGGTATATTCGCTATGTATGAGAGAGTATATTTCAAGGATAAAAGTCTAACAAAAAGGAGGGAGATGTCATTAAGGCAAACTTCAGAGATTTAATTGTAATTTAGACAAACCTAAAAGGAAATGGATGTAAAACACCCTTTATATATTCATGTTATGCATTGATTATTTATTAGAAACTAAAAAATAAAGAATGTGATAAATAGTATTATTGGAGTTGAACAAAAAATCACTCTTTATTTTATAAAATTATTAAAGATGTTTTTTTTATTTTAAAAATTATATTTTTTAAAATAAAAAGCACCATTGAAAATGCTTTAAGCGTCCACGGACCTACAGACATACCATAATAAGTTCTAGTTGCATCGCGAAACAGACAATATACAGTTTCATTACAAATGTACATTTTTACTCACATTTAAAATTACTATTAAAGATGTTCTTCATTTTGGTTCCCAGTATGCAATCGAACATTTTTATTGACGTTCAAAAGTATGTAACCAAATAACTTTTAAAATGTTCAAAAGCACTAATAAAACATCTTCAAAATTATTTAGAAGCTTATGGGTAGACGCTCCCAAAAAATATAAGGTCGGAAATATAATGTCGAACAACTTGGAAAATACATTACTAAACATCTTCAAAATTGTTCAGAAATATATGACAAGATACCTCCAAAAAATCAATACATCATTCGGGATGTTCGACAGTATGAAATAGTCACAGGTGTCATGGAGGGTGGCGCAGATGCAAGCTTTATGGTGGTCATCGGTGGACTTAGGTTTGATTTCTTTCAAATGATGAGAGAGGAAAAAGGGTTTATCGTTATTGGGGATGGTATTAAAATGTGTTGGCAATTTATGCATTGGTAAAACTGTATAAAAGTTTTTTCGGTTTTAAATTTATTTTTATTGGTAATATATAAAATAAATAAATAAATAGGATTGAATACAGTTCCTTTGGAATTGTAAAAAGAATTTCTCTTAACATTATTGATCATGTGCCTTTGGATCTTTTTGATCAACCAATTAGATCAACTCATCTGGTGTGAAAAAGTTACATGGTAGTGCTGCCAGCAGGAACAAGTTGAGGCAAAGATAATGAGGTCAGTGTTTTGCATAGTTGCATTTGACTCATTGAGCCAACGTTAATAATATAATGGCCACCTCATTTGTCATGCGCATCCCTCATTTTTGTAATCTTTTATAAGCTTTCCACACAATTTTCCTCTATGATGTTGTAATCGGAAATTCAAAACTGATTGCTTGATACCCTATCTCCATTATTGTTCCACCAATCATATAATATCACTTTATTTAAAAATACAAAGAGTAACCACTTTATAAATAATTCACCAAAAAAAAAAAAACTTTATAAATAAGGTAAGATTTTATTTTATCGCTGAAAAAGATAATGATCTCCCTCCTACTCTACAAACCCAAAAACCAAAAAGGGATATTTGACCCCATACCAAAATAAATGCTTTGAGATGCTACTGCCCCATAACTCCCACCTTAAATGTTTAACTTCTATTAAAGATTCCACCTACGGTTACTACTTTCTACATCACTTGTAATTTAAGTTAGCCAATGTTCAATTCTAAGTAAAAAAAAAAAAAGTAATTTCAAACCATATATTTTAGGGAATGTTGTTTTGACTCTTTAGCCCTCTAAGAGTTTCTCTTATAAAGAATTTTTTTTCTTCTTTTTATTTGGGTTTTCAAAGTAAGAAAGGTTACGTCCAAATGTCGAGTGGCATCAGTCCAAAACAGCACCAAAATCCAAATGGCATCGATAAAGGTGAACAAAGGGACACCGTAGAGTACCTAAATGCCTAAATTCTCTCGTTGGAATTTGCAGGCAATGATCCCACTAATAAATTTAATCAAAACTACCTAAAGACTACTAACCGTTGGATACTTCGTTGAGTCCGGGACGGTGAAGATTCTTTTCAGAGGGGGCGTGAACCTTACGCCACATACATAATATAATATCCCATTCCTACCCTTGCACTCCTTCATAAATCATAATGTTTTTGCTTTCCAACGGCCAACAAAAATAAAGGTTGAACGGTTTCGAATTCACTTAAACTCCTTAACACACCACCACCGTCTATAAAACTGCATATGTATTTAAAAAAAATAAGAACCCTTCAAAAAAAAATAATAATAATAAAATAAGATGCAAAAAAGAAAGTAAAATTGTTAAATAAGAAAAATTAAAAAAAAGGTACATATTTTAGTTCTTCCTAATCAGTTACGCCTAGAAACCTACCGCACCCACCATGAGAAAAACAATGTACACTAACTGGGGCCTGTTTGAACCGGGTTCAGTGCTTCCGGTTCTTTGTCCTATCTATCTCTCTTCTCCCTAGCTACTTTAGTTTCGGATTTTTTTGGTCAAAAATTGGGTACGTTTGGAGCAGACAAACCGGACTCGGGCACGGTTATCTCCTTCTGCCGCCGCATCTCAATAACTTTACGGTGGTGATTGGAGTGTATCTCGCTGGAAAAAGTCGGACTGCATGCGGGTCTGTATTCGGGTAAAAGTCGACCCGACTTGTACCTGACACCGCATGCGTTACAGAGAGTTTTGGCACCGAGCGGACCGGTTCTCCACTGTGGGGTCTTCTGCACACCGCAATGACTGCAACGCCGTGGAGGCTGAACCGAACCGCTACTGGACGGGTCTAATGACGGCTTTTTCTTTGGCTTTTTCGCCGGGGGTTTCTCCACGGAACCAACCGGTTCGACTGGCTCAAGACTTTGGGTTGTGTATATAAGCAAAGGGCTTGAAGGGGATGAAGAGGAACACGAAGACGTGGAACTGGAGGAGGATTCCGTAAACGAAGGGGACCCAAGTGACCAAATACGACCTCCGGTTCGAGTTCGCTTGCTTCTGGCCTTGGCCGGAACAGGGGTTTTGAAGCATGAGTTAAAGGGAAGAGGAATTTCCTGTTCGGGTCCTTTCTCGGTTTGGTGGTTGTGCTTCTCGGTCAACATTCCGGCAGGGTAAGGTGCACAGAATTCTGAGAATGAATCCTCGACAAAATGGGATAGCCATTCGAGGTCCGCCAAATCATCTGCCTGTTAAAAAATGGTACCTTTAGTCAATAACCTGAACCAGAACCTGTTTTTCTTTTTTTGGAAATAGAAAGAGGGAAAAATACCGGAACGTTCAGTTCGGTTGTGGGTAAAGACCCAAAATCGTCTTTGGGCGAGAAACTGGTACTGGGGTTTGAGTTTTCCTGCTCTTGGTGTCCTTTTATAGTGAAAACAGAGACAGAGCCTTTTTCTTCCTCTTCCTCAGGCTGTTCGTCGACAAGCCCGTCTTCATTAGACAAGTCAAGGAGGTCGTCCACGAAAAAATCGTCACAAGCTACACCATTTTGCCCATTCACGGCCCACAAATCATCTAAAAACGCTTGTGGACTCGATTTCATCAGCATCTCCTTCCTAAAACTGGTCTTCAAAGCCGCTTCAACGCGTTCCATTTCTGTTTCAACCTGAACTTAAAACGCCCCAGTTTCAAAACACATGGAAAAGAAAAACAGAAAAAATTACCCGCTAAGATACAAAAACAAGATTCAAATTTCTGAGCCTGAAAATACGTACCTGCGCAGAAAGATGAGAGGATAAGAGCGGAAGAGAAGAAAGACTGGTGGTGGCTGCAGAGAAAGAAGGGATTGAAGAAGAAAAGGGGTGGAAGAATTAGAAGAAAAAGGGGGGGTGAGTTCGGTAAAGCATTGAATGAGGGCTGAAAGCGTCCGTGGCCCTATACTAAAAGTGCCCGTTTCTTTCTCTCTCTACAATTTTACTTTTTTCTCTCTCTAAATATACATATATATATATATATAATATCTACCTACTGTGTGTGTATTTACACTAAAAAATACGTTGCAATCTATTTTGAACGGTACTATTTCATAAAATAAATATTGTAAATTATTTTTTTCTTTCTGAAACTGCGAGGGATACTCTTGGTTTAAAAATGACTTGGGATTTTTTCCTGTGTGTGAATTTTAATACAAATGGAAGGCCAGGTCGGACCCTATCCTCGTGCTGCCACCAGAATTTATAATTCTTCCATTCAAATCTTTTTGAATTTTCAAAACAAGAAAAAAAAAAAGGAGTAAAAAAAAAAATAGGATGAGGACCGTCCCATTGTAGTCGAGGTTCGTGAAGACCTAGAAAAAATGCCACCTTTCCGTTTCTCTCTCTCTTTTACTTTTCCTCTTTGGGAAGATTTGGCCCATTACTTTTGACTAATTTACGTAATTTGCCCACCGCATTGATCGCCGCCCATTTTGGTTTTTCACTACGTCAATCTTGGTTTCCCGCTTCACGAACTCAACCTCACTCTTTCTAAATGAAAAATTATTCACTTTGATTTTTTCTATTAATTATCATTTTCAACTTGCCCAACTCGTTTTGTAGTAGGTGTTCATGCATCGTCATAATATTACCAGGTCCATGCAAAATTTAACATTAACAATATCGATCCAAGAACAATTTTTCGCTGATTTTTTTTTTGTCAATCGCCAATTATGGCACTACTTCGCTTCAATTCAATTCAGAATTCCAATTTATTTTCTTTGGACATTTCCCTTTAGAATTTTATCAAATGTGTGCTCCTATTTTCCTCATTTTTTATGGGTTACAATAATTTTTTATTTTCTGTATGGATGTGAAATGCTTACTGTTAAACTGTTTCATTTGACAACAATTTCTATTACTACTTTCCTTGAGTATATATTGCCGTACGAATTGCCATAATCTTCCACCCTAAGCAAAAACTGGAATTTTGAATATTTTATTTACTTAATACTTTATGTTCGAAGAATAATATTATAGTTATATGAAAAATACTATATGTCATTATTGATGAATCATTAATAGAATTTATATTCTAGGTGTATTGATTACTATTAAATAATTTATTTGTTTTATTAAAATTTTAATATTAAAAAATAAAATATAATTAAATATTTTTAATTAAAATTTGTCATCTCATTGATGAATAACAAAACTCTAGTTATATGCATATCAATACGACAATATCTGTATATCCTTCATTTTGATTCGATTTCGCTCATTATAACTCCTTATTTATATATGGAAAAACTATAACTTTGCCGTAAAAGAAAATTACGATACTTGATTATATATACTTGCTATGCAATTTAACTATAAATAAAGTAGGTAATTAAACTCATAAAAAATGAGGAAAAAAAATTTCTTAACAAGGAAGAGATGTATATCTGTTATGTGATCCAGCCATTAAACAGTAAAATATATAACATATATTTACAAGATATTAATTACTAACTGATCATAAATCTGAATTTATTAGCATTCCACCAAAAAAAAAATGGCACTTATTGGAATACAGAGATCAATTAATCTTTCTCATATCTCTGTTTAAAAATCGAAAATAAAACTGGTTTTGCATGCGATGTGTGAACTATATTTCCATCTGGCTTGACAAAAACTATAGTTACTTAATTTTTATTTATTTATTTTTATATGTTATTACAGTCACTAAAGATGGTAGATATTATGAATATGAACTGATAAAGCATGAGGGAATAATTTTCTGGTTTCTCAAATGTCAGACAAAAAACTAAATTAAGGGCATGTTTAAGATAGTTCTTAAATATAAAAGCATTATTTGGTAAAAGTAAGAGAGCTCTCGATATATCAATGCCATTTGGTAAATAATGAGTTCGAATAATTAAGTGACTTTTTTTATTTTTTGGGAAAAATTTGAAAAGAGTGGACTTCACGTTAGCAATTGCGGTCATTAATTTCTTTGTTTTCATTTACGTTTTAAAGAGCATCATTCGAATCACCCACACCACATAGCATGCATGTAGGCCAAACTATACCGTAGAGTAGAGAGTGTAATTATTAAAAAGTAACTTCTTTAGAATCAAAAGTATGCTTGAGTTTTACCAACAAAAAAAAAAAAGTATGCTTGAATTTTATAGGCTATTGGCTAAACTAATGATGGCCTTCGGCAGCAAATAAATCCAAAAAGCAATTCATATATGTTTGTATATAAAATATTAAAACTTAATAATTTAATCTAAGGAACCCAATATAGCACTCGTACTATTTAGCATTAGATATGAGCTACTTCTTTTAAGTTTTTTTTTCTTTCTCTTTCTCTCTTTGTTTTTTTGTTTGAAAATTTGAGTAAATTAATTTATATATTTTTACGTTAGTATATGCTATCTAACAACGAGACATCCTGCTATATAAACAGAAACAAATCATCTTATCTATTAAGCCCCATGTTTCCGCTCTCTTATGGTATATATTTCAACTTAGTGAGCTGCAAGAGTTAATTCAAACATGTCGTTGCTACTATTTTCTCAAATGATTGAAGGGTGATATATAATAGTATTTGGTACATATTGTGAAATAACCCAATTGTTATATATATTTCGTTTAAAGACCAAGCATTATTGGCTTAGTTCTTAATGGGAATATATATATATATATATATATTTTATAATCAAAATATTATACCATAGATTATATCATAATTGTCATTAAAAATCTCTTGTAATGACAGTTATGATAGAAAAGACACTAAATAATATATTTTTACGATATTTTTAAATTTAACATAAATATTTTTCAATGACAATCATGATAAACTATAATAAAAAATATTTTAATTATAAAATAACTGTATATATAATATATACGTAGAGACATAATTTTTCAAAAACCTAATTGGCCTAAAATGGCAATGGTGGTAAGTCTCGTGGTAGCATCACAATCAAATCGTTCCAATTGGGTAAATTGGTAGTTGTCAATCTCCTCTTCCTTATGATTTTATTCGTCTAGTTAATTAATTTTAAAATTCAAAAGAGTAACGTTGACGCTTGACACATCATAGCCCTTGACTAGTTTACCAATTAGTAAAACAATATTTCAGTTACTTTATCAGTTAATTCCTTTATTTTTATGAAAATAAAACTTTATTTCATATTGTTTGATTTTGAATGAAAGTTTCTTATACTACATTATTTAAAAAAAAAAATTATGTACAAGTTAGAAAAGCCATCCGGGCCAAAACAAAATTGAATCGATCCGTTAAGCAAACCGGAAGCGACCAAACAAAAAGAGAGGAATCGTTTAATTTACCATAACACCATTCATAATGAGCTAGTTCTGCGACAGGACATGCCTTAGAAGCAAAGAGAGGGGAAAAAAAAAAAAAAAAGAACAGTAAATCCTGAGCAATGACATTGGGCCAGCTTTTGTCGCCATGTAACCCAACTGAAATGATTCTCCATTATTTATAAGCTCATGGGGGACAAAAACTTAATTATTAATACGAAGCGAGGGCAGTTTAGGAATCTAATTTTGTTATTCTTTCCGTTTTACCTTTGAAAAATTAGCTTATAACTCATAATTAAAGTACCACTTCGCAATTAAACCCACACCTAATGTCACGTGCTCCGAATCCTTTATAGACCACGTGAGCTTTGTATGACCCGTAATATTGATCGAGTATTAAGGGTAAGTTCGTCCATTCAGGAAAGATATAGGACGGGAAACAAGGGGAAAACAAGAAAAACGAAACAAAGTAGATAGATAGTCAAATACGTATTTCATATTCCAGTAGTTGACGTTTTTTACCGAGTAAACTCAAAAGAAAAATAGAAAGAGCCGGCTTCAAAGTAAGTCATTTTCAGCCGCCCGGATTGGTTTGTTCACGTGTTGTGTTGTCATTGGTCATGGCTTCTAAAGGTGACCCTATAACAATACAAAGTTTATAATCTTCATTCTTTTTACTAAGAATAAATAATAAATGCTTTTTTGTTTTTTAAATTTTGAATTTTGAAATCAAAGTTATTGGCGCTTTTTTTTTTTTTTTAATAAAAATTATTTATCTGTATGTCAAGTAGTTATTTAACGAGTGGATCGACTCAGATATTTTTTTTAACATGATAGGAGTCCGCAATGAAAGTCTGTATCGTTAAATTTTTTTTTTTTTTTCGTGCGACAACAGCAAAAAAAAACATTTATTTTCAAATAGAACTATCAAAATTCAAATCTCAACTTTCATATTTACAAATTTAAAAACTTAATTGGCTATTACAATTTAACTACACTTTCAAATACAGAGTTATTGGCTCTTTCTTCTACCGGAATGATAGAAAACATATTTGTGTTTCCGAAAAATAAAAATAAAAATAAAAATTTGTTTTTTATGAGACTATAGACTGAAGATTTGTACCGTATGGACGGAATTACCCTTATTTTGAAGCGGGCTTGGTTCGATGGATCATGGATGGCTTGTTTTGGTGTACGTGTCAAAGAAAAAGCGAATAGAGAGAGGAAGTGTACGGGAAACAGAGAGACAGTGAAGAAGAGTGAGATACAAACAGAAGGTACGGAATCTTCTGAAATTTCCAATGAAAGGTTTCCTAAGAGAGTGTCCCTTCCTGTTTCAGTTTATCAGAAATATCATAGGAAGCTCTCCACCATTGGCCATTACTACATTTTTGTCTTCAAATGCCTTATCATCAACTCCAAATATTTTCTCTAACATTTCCATTGTTCTTTTTCTTTTCATTAATTTATTTTTTCAAATTAATTTTTGAATGGCTTTTAGTTACTGCTTCCTATTGACACTTGAAATTTTATTGGAAGTAGAGTTACGCAAGATTTTTGCCATTTTTAGTTATTTTATTTTAATTTTGAATTAATTTCATCTTGAACTTTTGAAGCTTATCTAATTACAAACATATCATTCATATTTTAGTAAAGAGTACTAAACTTATTAAATTATTTTCTTTAAATCATTGTTTTATGAACTTTGCGTGCATTGCAATTTGTCATTGGTATATTATATTTAGCATATACATACTTTTTATCAGCACTCGTAAACATATCAAATTTTTTATAAATGCTAAATATAAAATATATAAAGTCATTTATAAATTCATGCATAAAACTACGGTGCCAAAAATATGAATTGTAAAATAAAATATCAATAAAATGACATTATTATTATTGTCATACAAATTGCCTTTGAAAATATAATATCAAGAAATTAAATATTTGTAAAACCCAATAAAATATTAAATTCAGAATTTATTAACCATTGTAAGCAATAAAATAATAGAACATTATTTTATTGATTTTTTCATGTATAATTGTATGATTTTATATTGATCATTACAACACTGTTATATCATTCAATTTGATCTAATTTTATAACTTTTTATTTTTTAAAATATACTTTTAAAGAGACTTATGCATACCATTACGAAATAAGATACAAAAATAAACAAGAAAAAGTAGCAAATTACTAGGGCATACCATGTAAACTGAACTAAATTGGTATATTATTGCATTGGATTCGTACTGGGTGGGTTAAGTAAAAATTATACGAGCAAAATGTTAACATTTTTAAAATTTAACCTAGTATAACAATTTTGTAAAAATAAACCACATGATGGTCACCATTCAATGGACTTGTCTGGATGTATTTAATTTGTTTGGATTGTGGTTGTGAAATAAGAAAAATAGACGTGTAACATAAAATTCCAATCAGAGTGACAAAGTTATTCTACCCACCGTCTAGTATGTAAGTTGTTATAAAATGATTGAATTTCGACCAAAGAATTGCGTAGGTTGTTATCTTTTTTTTTTTTTTTTAGAAAAAGATTTTGCTATATATTTTAGGTTTGTATATAATGCCACACATCTGATGCCAAAAATCCTTTGAAGTTAAAAAGATAGGAGGTTTAGGATACATTAAGAGAGAAGGGTCAAAAGGAGAGGGGAGGCACATCCACAATGCTTACATTGAACTGTGGGACTACAATTCCCTTGCTTCCATGACTCAGTATATTCTTGTGAGTTTGTGGTCCCAAGCATGGCTTACTTATTTCACCTGCTTTGATATAGACTGCTACGAGGTTTTTGTTTTTGTTTTTTGGGTTAAAAAAAAAAAGTAAAATGAAAAAAAGAATTACAAATGAATATGAAATGTGAAAATGATTTTTATTTTCTTTTTTAATAAAATATATTTTTTAAAATAAAGAAGAAAAAAAGTGAAATTAATTCACCAAAAGAAAAAAAAGAATAGAAATTTAAACAAAATTGTGTTCTATGAAAAGTATAGGTTAGGAAACAAATCAACATCTGCGGGTTGAAATAATTCAACACTANGTTATTAACTAGATCACAATGTTTCATATTCCTTTTGCATGTCCATAATTTGATATTGGTTCTTTATATGTAAAATATTTATTAAAATTTAGGTTATAGAAGCTTTGTTTCCTTCTTTAATCTTATTGCTCACCAAATTTGACATATAACTGTGTCTAATTCTATTGTAAGTCCTTTACACTTCCACTATTTGTCCTTTAAAGGATAACAACCAGCTTAATTTTAATTAATTAATTTCAGTTTATTTTTTAATAGCAAAATGGACTTATGTTGCTCTTTAATTTGAGTTTGATTTCCGAAAACATTATCTAAATATGGGCAACCTAATAATAAAACTATTACGATCCCAAATTTAAATTCTTAATTCCAATATAATATATATATGTGTGTGTGTAATTTATGTATAATATAAGCATTCACAATATTTCGGTGGTAAAATTTTGAAAATATTATACGTAATTGAACGCAATGATGAAAATATCGATATCGACGGAAATATCGAAAGTTAAAAATACGAAAAATATTGACAGAATATTGATATCAAAAGAAATAACAAAAATTTATAAGAAATTATGAAATTTTTTAAGAAAACTTCATGATATGCTTATTTATTAAATACTTTATCAATTTGACTATAAAAGTTGAAATAACATTGAGTGAAAATCATACTTTTCATAATCAAAAGATTTATAGCAGTAGTTGACAGTAACAAAAATATTATTATTAAGTGATTAATTATTCATTTATTAACATAATAATACAAATACATAATTATTTAAATATTACTAATATTACATAGAATTTGTTAGTAGTTAAAATATTTACTCTTGTATTAAAAAAAATATTGATCAAAAAAGACATCTCCTTGATAGTTTTGCATGTAATTATAAATATGCCAATTATATTAATCTAATATTACATGTGATTATTTATATTGCTATTGTTATGTTCTATACCAAAATGTTATATTTTTCGTATGCATAATACTTTCCAAATGATAAAATACACTCATATTATACTACTAGTCTACTATTATGAAACAATTTGAAAACAATGATAAAATAATTGAAAAAGAAGAAGATAAAAATAATATAAAACAATGACAACAAGAGAACAAAAATTATAATAAAAAAAATACTCATGTTGTTTCTAGATGCAATATTTGAAAACATATCATTTTAAAATTTATAAGAATTAAAAAATATTATTATTTTATAATTTAAAAAAATTAATGAATATTTTTCAAAATTTCTATAATAATTTCCACATATATTTTAAAAATTTCTATGAAAATTATAGAAATTTTGATAGAATTAACATGAATATTTTAATAAAATATCGTAAAAATATAAAAAAAAAATCAGAACTATAAAAATTATATATGTAAATTTTTAAAAGTTAAATATCTTTTTTATGACATAGAATTCTTTTTTTTTTAAATCTCGTAGAAATTACGATTTTTTTCATATTGGACACCAACTATACTCATAATGTAGGTGTCTATGCCCATTACATGGGCTTATTTATATAGAACCTCAATTTTCTAGAACTCTTAAAAAATTATTACGGTTTTGAAATATGGGTGGTAAAGGATATGGATAACCATCTTCCACAAAAAAATATCATAATTTTCTCCTTTGTCTTCATTGACCAAATTGGCTTCCTCTGCTTGAATTTTCCTTCAAGAGTTGGTTTAACCGGGCGATCATGTCCTGCCTGTGTTCACCGGGGAGTGCAAGGAGTGCCGCCACTGCAAGTCGGAGGAGAGCAACTTGTGTGATCTCCTAAGAATCAATACAGACAGAGGAGTCATGCTCAGTGATGGAAAAACAAGGTTTTCTAAAAATGGACAACCAATTTATCATTTTGTCGGAACATCGACGTTTAGCGAATACACTGTTGCCCATGTTGGATGTGTTGTAAAGATCAACCCTGCAGCCCCACTTGACATAGTCTGTGTTCTTAGCTGCGGAATATGCACAGGTTTTTGAAGATTAATTTGTCTGTCATTTAGAAAAATCCTAATTGAAAAATCATTGTCTGTGTGCTTTTTGTTAACCGATTTTGGTCTTTCTAATGAAGGTTATGGTGCTACTGTAAATGTTGCAAAACCTCCGAAGGGTTCCACTGTTGCCATTTTTGGATTGGGTGCTGTTGGTCTTGCTGTAAGTTATTCTTGTTTCTACTTTCTTTGTTTTGCTTCTCTGTTTTGTGACTAAGATTTTTCTCACTTTTGTTATTGCTTTTTTAGGCTGCTGAAGGCGCAAGGATTTCAGGGGCTGCGAGGATTATTGGAGTTGATTTGAATCCCAATCGATTCGAAGAGGGTATAGAGATTTAATTGACTTATGTTTCTTTTATGTTTGATTACATTTAAGAGCATATACTCTGCTCTTCTTCTCCATATAAAATACCCTTTTATAATTTGATTCTTTTTGACAGCCAAGAAGTTTGGTGTCACTGAGTTTGTGAATCCGAAAGATTATGATAAACCTGTTCAGGAGGTTGGTTTTTCCAATTTAAGCTATATTTTTGTTTCTAGTTATACAGTCTGTGATATTAGTTCAACAAAAGGCTGACAAAAATTTGAATTTTTCGAGTATATGTTGCAAGGCATAGAACTGCTCGTGAATCTCATTTTGATGGGATATTGCAGGAATTGGAGCTAGAGAAATTTATAACTCATTCTGTATCTTTCTCGGATATTAACAAATCATTCGAGTATATGTTGCAAGGCAAGTTTATCAGATTCATCATCCGCATGGAACATTAAATTGTTGCAAACATACCATGTAGCAATCTAAATAGCTTTTCTGGGGCATGTGTTTTTGTGTGTATATATCATATAATGAGAATATAGTTTATAGTTTGGGTTTTCTCAAGAGGGGAAACGAGCATGTAATGAATGGTTATGGGTTTTGAGCTTTGTGTTTGGTTTTAGTTATGCGCCTTTATACTATATATTGATGTTGAAGGAAATCTTGGTAAGATGTTGATGAGATTACAGAAGAGACTCATAGATTTAACACACTTATGTGTTATATATCCGTTCGATCTCAGTTGCAACGAGAAATAATTAGGAAGTATTTTAAAATGGAGTTCATTGCAATTTAATAATTTTTAGTTTAAAAAAATTACACTTTGATCTATCAAGTTTAAAATGTTATAATAGGGATTTTCAAGTTTCAATTTGTTGCAGATATTTTAATCCAATTTTATTTTTTGTCCAACAGTTGTTAATGATTTTGTCCCGTTTTATCAAATTTTACCATTCAATTTGATCGAATTTGTTGCAAATTAAGCATTCTAATTTTAATCTGTTGTAATTTAGACACTTTAATTTCATAAATTTGCATTTTAATGCCATAATATATAATTTAAGTCAGTGTTATTTGTCAAAACTTATGATTATACTAAAATATTACAAATTGAAATTTAAAAGCCTCAATTAAAATATTTTTAATCTGATGACCCAAAATATAATTCTTCTAAACTATAGGGTAGTAATATAATTCGTCTATCGAAAAAAAATATCCAAAATATATAAAATAAAATAAAAAAATAAAATTAATCAATGGGTAATGCTCTTTCACATTATCGATGTTACTGCGGGAGGGAGTCAGGGAGTACGTTTCCAATTTTCCATTACAGTGAGCTATTTTCTTGCTTTTTTTTTTTTTCTTCCAGAATATACCTTTAAGAAGAGCAACAAATTGTATGAAGAAAGTCCAGAGTATCCACAATCTACAAACGTAACAGCACGAAAATATTCAACAGAATAATGTAATAATCTATTTCGTGAAAATAATTAAAATTTTCAATTTTGATTAGAGTTGACCGGAGTTGACATAACTGACTTTGTATAAACTCAAAGGTTAAATTTTTGCATGGTTAAATTTTAACTTTGACTTTAATATCTTTGTGTAAAGCTCCGTTAATAAGAATCCGTGAACTGACAAATTTCAAATATTTTCTACTTTTTTGCCAAATATTTAAAATAAAATAAATCAAATTGCAACCACGTCTAGGTCTTGCATACAACGGTGGTGCCGTATTATTTCTATCATTTTAAATAGCCATAAAAATTTAACATTCTATAATCATTTGCAATGCCATGCCGCATTAAAAATGAAGTGTAGAAACCCCAGATTAATATTTATTAATTTCTAATTATAAATAGTCGATTGTTATAGAACTCAAGCTGAAGGTTAGTTAATCCAAATGTATCACCAAGAATAAAATCTCATATTGGCTGTCCTAACATGTTATATAAGTGTGGGCTTAAAGTTTTAAAAGCAACTTGTCTAGCATTTTTGGAAGAGGTCCAAAAGGTCAGTAAGGCGTTATAAATAATATCAGAGTCATTGCTAGGCCAGAATAAGTCATTGAGGTGGGCATGCTTTTGGACTAGCCGACCACATGAATAGTCTATCGGCCAAGGAGGTTAGCATCTTTTTAGACTGGCCAACCACAAACGTGCATGTGGAACCTGCAGAACGCAGTCCAATAAAGATGTTTGATTGTAGAATCCTAGTTTGAAAGGGGTTAATCTAAAAGTACCACCGATGAAAAAATTTTATATTGGCCGCAACAAAATATATAAATGTGGGCCTAAGACTCCAAAAGTAACTTGGCTAACACTTTTAAAAGATGCACGGTAGTCTAGTTGGCTGTTACAAATGGTATTTGAGCCATTACTAGGCTGGAATAGTATATGGGCCAAGAGGGTGGGCATGCTTTTAGAGTGGTCGACCACAAACATGCATGTGAATTCCACGAATATGGTGTCCAATAAGAGTGGTGGATTGTAGAACTCCAAATTTAAAAGGTTAAATCCAAAGATTCCTTAAGGTTAAAGTTCTACATTAGCCATAGATTACGACCTAATGTGGTATATAAATTTAGACTTAGAACTTCAAAAGCAATTTGACAAGCATTTTTGAAAGAGGCCCAATAAACTAGTGGGCATTATAGTTATTCTACATCAACTACACATTAATGGCTGTAAATAAGTTTTTCTTTTTTTCTTGGTTGCTTGTGACCAAGGATGAAAATATCGGTATTGACGGAAATATTGAAAGTTAAAAATATAAAAATATCGATGGAAATATCGACATAATATTGATATCGATAAAAATTCAAAAAAAAATGACGGAAATTTAAATAAAATATGAAATTTTTTAATAAAACTTCATGATATGCTTATTTATTATATACTTTATCAATTTAACTATAAAAATTGAAAAAATATTGAGTGGAAATCATATTTTCATAATCAAGAAATATCTAACACTCGTTAGCAGTAACAAAAATAATATTATTAAGTGATGAATTATTAATTCGAATAATAATAATAATAATACAATTACATAATTTCTTTAAATATGACTCAATACCAAATATGATTTCTTGTTGGTTAAAAAATTTCATTTTCTTTTTTGCATTTTCATTTCTAGCAGTGTATTGAAAGAAACATTGATAAAAAAAACATATCTCCTTTATAAGTTTGCATGTCATTATTAATATTTCAACCATATATATCAAATATTACATGTGAGTCCCGTTCAAGATGTTGAAATTTTATAACACTATAAGAAAAATGGACATTTTGTGATGGAAAACTTTGTGACAGTCACATAACCGTCACAAAAATAGGGCCTAAAGTGATGGAAACAGCTTGACAGTCACATATTGTACATTAAATGTGACAAATTTTACCTCGTCACAAGGTGTTGTCACTAATGGTCATAAATTTGTTGGAGCCAAAAAAAATTTGAATTTTTTGACCCTATCTGTTACGGAAATGGGTGGATATTGTCACAGATTCATGGAAAAAAATTTATATAAAATTCAAAATGATTCTTCGACGATATTATATCTGTCACATTTGGATATACTGTTAATTGTGACAGTCATTCTGTCATAGTTACATGTAAAATTCAAATAATGCTGCACATTTTGACTGGAAAATTTTGAAAGGAAATTTCCTGCCCATACAATTAGTATAATTGTGACAGAATTTTAAGCATTTGTGTCACAATTGCTAATTTTATTTAATAAATATTTATTTATTTTAATTATAGCAACATGTTTAAAACTTAGAAAAAAAAATGGAGACCATCTGATTAGAAACGCAAGGATCCGCGGAAGAATTTTAGATGTCCCTCATAGATCCTCTGCTAAAATGCCCCACCGCAACATCTGCAACTTCCCTGCACCACCTTCTCTGTCGCCTCTGTCGAGCACGTCCCTCTCAGCCGTTGCTCCAATGGCAAGATCAAGTCCGCCTCCGCCGCTTCAATCTGGTACGATTTCTTCGGTTAGCAGTCTAGGAAACATTTCCTTTGTGTTTTCAATCTGCTCAAATTCTTCTTCCCCTCTCCCATCTGCCCTCATATTTTGTAAACTTCCCATCTATTTGTTTTCATACTCAAATTACGATCGCGCGTGGCACTATCACCCAAACTCATATCGTCTTCAGCACCACCTCCGGCGATCGATTTCTCATCTGAAAAAAGTAGGAAAGTTCAGCCCCCTAGCTTAGTTAGCAAGACCAAATATGAAATGAAGAATTTAGGTAAAAGGAAAAACCATTTTCCATATGTTTGCCCTGTCTTGCATCTAAAAGGATTTGAAAATTTGGATGTTTATATGAGATAGTTTAATTAGTTTTTGTATGATAAATTGAATTCAAACTATTTGTTCTAAGAATTCATGGGTTTGTGCATGATTTTGTATTTGTTCTTCCACATCCTCTGTTTCCTTAGAATTCAAACTTGTACTAGTAAAAGTTACAGAGAAGATAAGTGAGATTTTGGTGTGTGTGTGGTAGTTCTGAAAAGATAAGTGAGTCTTCTAAGAATTCATGGGTTTGTGCTTGATTTTGTATTTGTTATTCCACATCCTCTGTTTCCTTAGAATTTAAACTTTTACTAGCAAAAGTTGCAGAGAAAAAAAGCAAACGGGTTATTGAGGTCTAATTGATTTGGATTGGAAAGCCAACTATTTTTATTTTTCTTTTGTAAAGGTTTTTTACTCTTCTTTTTGTTTTAAACCTCTGAATCTACTTGATGAATTGAATTTGCTTGTTTATTTAGTACTAAAGTTGAGTTCAACCTACTACACAGCTAGAAAATTCAGCCAATGACAACAACTGGGCCTTATTTGATGTCGTTGCCCAGCCAAAAGTGTAACAAGCTCCTAATGTAAATTCATTGGAGTCTGTTCTATCACAATTGTCTATTTCAGCACCGTCCCTTGCTCATGTTTCTGGAACACTGGGTAACACTGGTCCTATAACAACTGCAGCTCCAGGTAACTTCACAGCATTTCCTATTAATGGTGAAGTGGTGATTTCTTTGTTTCAACTTTAGGGTTATCCATGATGCCTTGCACTGCTAATTTTCCTATAGCTGCATCAATAAGCAACTTGTCCACATTTCCCTCAAATGGGGCTTCAATGGCTGCCCCTGTATTTACACCAGCATTACCAGTCAGTGGTAGTAATTCCTTTATCAATGTTCCTGGTGCTGAGAAGTGGCATACCATGCATCAACAACCTTCTTTATTTCCTGCTATTAGTAATCAGTCAATTGCTCAATCATTTATACAATCAGTTGCTGGACCTACAAGCAATCAGGTAGAATTTCTGGTGTAGTCTTCCCAATTCTGTTGTTATTCCTTTTAATATATGCCATTC
Organism: Ochetophila trinervis; assembly: GCA_003254975.1. NCBI lineage: Eukaryota > Viridiplantae > Streptophyta > Magnoliopsida > Rosales > Rhamnaceae > Ochetophila > Ochetophila trinervis. Next base: position 28,386 of record QANX01004000.1, read on the forward strand.
ACCTTGTTATCATGTGCATTTTTGGCAGCCATGGAATGCATCTGCTGCTCCTAATCTGCAAGGGCATCTGAGTAAATTAGCTGCACAACCAAATGATGAATTGCTTAAAGTTTGAACCATATTGTAGATAACTGATATTCAATCTCTGATCATTTTACAAACCATGTCCACTTTCCAGCAATCATCAAAGTCTACAAATCTATTTGATGTGAATAATGATTGAAGGTTAGCATGTAACTATGATTGAACCACTTATTATGCAGAAAGGTTTTCCTAACTTGTTCACATTCTCCTTATTTGTAATTTATGTTATGACATGTTCTTATATAGAATGACAGAAAGAGGCAGGCAGCATCACATTCAGAAAGCTAGAGAAAATCCATGGGTAGGTTATGCCCCTTGGGCAAATAAGCCCTTTGCTAGCAAATACTATATCTTAAAGGGATGTGCAAGCCATAATTTGGTACCTTTTCTTGTGCTGCTAGTGATTTACATGTGAAATAATTTTTTTAACTTTTCGTCATCATCTAAGTGGATACCATGCATGCCATAATTTCAGGTGGCCAATATCCTTGTTGATAATAAAGGATGCATTAAACTTGCAGATTTTGGTGCATCAAAACAAGTTGTTGAGCTGGTACACACTTTCTTTTACTTCTCATTATAATATATCTCATTGTTCATTTTTCTGATTTTGATTTTTTTTCCAAAAGAACTTATATTATTTCATACACCATCTAATATATATGAAATGTGTGCTATAGGCAACTATATCTGGTGCAAAGTCTATGAAGGGTACTCCATATTGGATGGCTCTTGAAGTCATTCTCCAGACGAGTCATAGCTTGTGAGGACAATTATAACATTCTTTGCATTCCCCCTTAGCATCTACTAGTTTTAGGCATGGTTTTAGTCATGGTTTTTTTAATCTCCAACTTATTTCTCTATGAAAGCATAAGTTAGGGAAACCTATCTACAAAAGTCTGATTTTAGACAATTATAAGATTTTCTTCTAAATGTCTACAAAAGTTTGCTAATTCTCTCTTTCTCTCTCTAATGATCTTAGTTTGAATTTAGAATGTTTTAGATATTTTTAAATTTCAATTCTTGTATCCTTTGAATTTGTGGAAAACGTTTATTTGGAGTTTAGTTTATGTTTGCTTTGGTTTGATGGCAGGGAACCAAATTTGAGGCTTGCTACATCTCAGTTGCTTCAAGTTATAAATTGATTAGTATTTCCCTTTTATTAAATGCAAAAATTTGTGGCTATGCTATATTTTCTAACCCTTCTTGTCTACTCTAAGTCTTTCTCACGTTTGAGATAAATGATAAGCAAAATGTTAATTGTTGCGCGGTCAAGGTTTAATGCTTTAGTCTGCTTTTGCATGCAACAACTCTTTGTGATTGGGAAACCCATGGAATCTCATCTTGCTTTTTGTACTTCTATCATGGTTAGTATGGTTTCACTATGTTTAGTTTGCAGTATTTTTTCTTGTGACAAATTACTTCTATCAGTGGGGAAATACCAAGGCTTATATACTGGAATGAAGTTTTGCAGTATTTTTTCTTGTGACAAATTGCTTGCTTTAAAATGATTTTTGTATATGTTCTGCCTATGTATAAAACATTTGTGGTTAACACTCAAGCTGTATTGATATAGATACTGTATTTACCAAGGAAAAGTGAAATTTTTTTGTTATTTTTTTTTTTCAGTTGTGTTGTGATAGAGGACAGTGGCATAGGACTTGCAGCTGCCAAAGCTGCTGGAATGAAGTGCAGTGTAACCAAGAGCAGGTATTTTATTTCTCCACTAGATGAAGAAAATAAGATGTATTCAAGTGGTTTTTTTTTGGGGGCTATTTACATGCACTCCCTCAACTTATATATCAGACTTTATTATTAGCTTTGTATTTTTACAAGACCATCAATGGGCTGGAAATTATTTCAATGAAGCATGTAATAGAACAAGTGCTTCAATTCAGAAATTTTGAACTCTTTATATCAAATGTCTTAATGTTAAATGAATTTTAAAGTGTTGTTTGACTACTTATTCCATTTGAATTGTATTATTTACTGATTATATGGAATGGACTGTGTTTGTATTAAAGGTATACCATATTAACATTAAAATGGGTGAGAAACAAAATTACTAAAAATTTAAAAAATAATTGAATAAATATACCTAGAAAAAAATGGAAAAAATGTCTATTATGACGGTATATAGATCGTCACAGTATGTTTAATGTGATGGTCTACCATCACAAGACCGTCACAGATGTTATATTGTGACTGTTTATACCGAACACAAAATCAATGCATTACATCACTGTTTTCATAAGTGACGGTATATAGATCGTCACAGTATGTTTAATGTGACAGTATACCGTCACAAGACCGTCACAGATGTTATACTGTGACAGAGAATGTCTAATTAAAGCATTACTTCGTGACGTATTAATTTTGGTCACACTTAACTTACTGTAACGGAGTGCTGTTACAAAACCTTCACTGATGTTTAATCTGTGACGGTCTACATGCCATCTTAGATTCCTTGCCGGCGGTAACTTTCCGGTGAGTGAGAAAATTTGTAACCAAGTTAACCCGTCATACAATGTCGGTTTTCTATGACGAGGTGAACAGTTAATGGTCATTAAACTTTTTGTGTCGGACCTATTGCGACTAGACCTGGCAACGTTTCGTGTGGTATTCATGTAAAAAAATTTGCATCCAAATCCGATCCGTTAAGCTTTTGTGTTGAAATATGTGAACCCAAACCCGTTCAAAAAATTATCGTGTAACCCGTTACCCAACCCATTAACACATTAAATTTATTTTCAAAATTATTTAAAAAAAATGAAAAATATATTTGATTTATAGTTCATACTCTATACTAAAATATAATAGAAATCCAACAAACATAAATATTTGTATCCTTTTACAAACCAAAATTAAAAATTAAAACAACATACTTAATACATATTAAAAAAAAAAAAAAAACAAACCACACAAACATAATACTTAAATCTTTCTATAAATGAAAATCATTTTACTTAAAAAAAAAATAAACACACAACCACATTTTCATTTCTTGTATAGACAATCTGATGCATATGACATCTTCAACCATAATGAGCACAACTTCAAAGCACCTAAAAAAAAGTTAAATTGCATATTATTATCCAAAGTAATGTAGAAAAATTAAATGATGCATACCACTCAAATTTCAATACCTCTAATCATCAATATAAAATGTGTTAGAGTATTGTCCTGATTTAGCTTGTTCAACACTCGATGCAATGACATATTCTATAAATTCTTTTAAATTAATGTTATCATCTAAAATTGAATATATAATAAAATTAAAAATATTCATGTTAAAAAATTAGTAATATATATATAAATGTAAATTATCTTCCTTGCCAAAAAGTTAATTTATTGTACATAATAAAGTTTGTAGTACATCTGGCTTTAGTGAACTGCAAAATTGATCTAATACACGATCACCAATACTAAAAGCGGACTCATAAACAATTGTTGAAAAAGAAATTACTAAGATATCACGAGCCAAATGAGAAAGTATTAAAAATCGATACAATGAAATTTCAGTTTGTTGGCCGCGATCACTTATCAAAATTAAAAAAAATATATATCGTAAATAAAATTATTTTATCCTATTAATAAGAGTCTAATCAATCTATTTAGTTATATATAATAAGCTAGGTAATTAAGTAAGCCCCTAGGATATGGTGTCATCCAAAAGTTTTCCTAAAGTCAATAATATTGATCAATTTTACCTTCCTTGGGATTTCGATTTTTTTGTTCTTGTTTTTGTGCTTTATTTCAGTTAGATGTGATCGTAGAGTTCATTCTACTACTTTTAAGTCGAGGGATCCTTTGAATATTTCCACTAGGTAGCAATAATGGAACTGGACATGTTTAGCTCATAATTGCGTGTATAAAGATGGACTTTATAAATATTTCCACCAGAATTCTGCACGGACTGCAGTGCACAAAGAAAAAAAAAATTAAAAATAGAACCGGAGAGAGGAAAAGGAAATTAAAGGAAAATTAAGCTTTTGAAATTGAATCTCAAATTGAAGGAAAATTAAGCTTTGAAAGAGATGCAGTCTTTGTAATTTGAGGTTGGGAGATGCTCAGACGCAGGGAGAGGGAGGCAGGTAGATTCCAGAGGCAGGGACGGCAGCACGGATGGTAGTGGTAAGTAATTAGGTTTTTTTTCTTATTGTTAAATTACTAAATTGCCCCTAACCACTAACGGATCCTTAACTGGTTTAATGGATTTTTACGGGTCAACCCGTTAAGGCCTGTTAAGTTAACAGGTTGTTAACGAGTTGAGCCGTTATCAACCTAATCCGTTTCAGCTAAATTCGAACCCGTAAAAAATATTCGTGTTCGTGTCGTGTTAACGGGTCGTGTTAAAATTTGCCAGCTCTAATTGCGACAGCAGTGTAACGGAATTTTGTCCGTCACATAAAGTGGTTTTAGCGATGATTTTGTCACATATATCATGCTTTGTGACAAATTTGCGGCTGTCACAAAAAAACCTTTTTTTTTGTAGTGTGATATGATCGAGTTTCTTACATAATAAATTATATGATCAGGCTGTTGAATTTTTTAAAAAGGTTTATATGGAGAGGGGAATGAGTCCTCATCAAATAAGTTTTTTAACCTGCTGATTGCATGTGCTATATAGGTGAAGAATAATCATTTTATTTTTTTATTTTTTAAATTTGAATTTTTTTTTTCAAACTATAATCTTTGTTTTATATTATTTTTAATTTTTTAATTTTTTCAATTATTTCATTGTTATTTTCAAATTTTAATTAATATTAGCAAAAATATACCATGAATAAATAATTATAATTTAAAAAAATGTTCAAATATTTTATAAAAATGCATAATATTTTTAAAATTTTATAAAATATTAATGGATATTTACAATATTCTATATAAATTTCCACATAAATTTTAAAATTTTAATATATATTTCAGAAATTTTTATAGAAATTTTAAAAATTTTAACTAGATTATAAATAAATTAATATGAAAATGTTGATAAAAATAGCATAAAAATATTACAGAAATTTTTAAAATTAAAATTTTTATATGTATATTTTTTAACTCAAATATCTTTTCTATACGTACAAAAAAAAAAATATCCACGAAATTTCGTAGATATTTTCAATTTTTTCGACCATTCTTGTGACTGACAAATCGTTGAGTCGTACTATTGAATAATCTCAGGCATACCTGTCGTTGGCACATACATGTAAAGCACTTTTCTCTTGAGTCTTCGTCGAGGTTGTAATCTGTCCCATTAAAGAGTGACCATGGACTCGTCGAAGACTCATAGGTTCTATTTTAATGTGTGGTCCACATGCATCGAAATAATTAACCCCTCTTGGAATTTTGTTTAGCCACCAAAGCATAACTGCATTTATAGCAAATTCTATCATAAAGCGTTATTTAGAATCGATTTTAGAGACAGCCTAATAGTAAAATCATTGAATTCTGACAGAAAGGTATGGTGGACAATTTATGAAGATTATTATGTAAACATATTAACCAATAAAATTAACCAATAAAATTAAACAGATAGACTCTGGCCCCAGATCTATTAATGTCTATTCATAGACATTACCTTATAAGTATAATCTACTCGGCGTGTTATAGACTCAAAATCTAATAGAATTTTTAGCTAAAAAAAAAAAACAGTCTAATAGAATTAGGAGGACCTTGTCAATTCTTGACTAATATTCTTGAAAAGCATTAGTCTTAATTTGTCATATATATAAAAAATATCCACGAAATTTCATGGATATTTTCAATTTTTTCGACCATTCTTGTGACTGACAAATCGTTGAGTCGGACTATTGAGTAATCTCAGGCATACCTGTCGTTGGCACATACATGTAAAGCACTTTTCTCTTGAGTCTTCGTCGAGGTTGTAATCTGTCCCATTAAAGAGTGACCATGGACTCGTCGAAGACTCATAGGTTCTATTTTAATGTGTGGTCCACATGCATCGAAATAATTAACCCCTCTTGGAATTTTGTTTAGCCACCAAAGCATAACTGCATTTATAGCAAATTCTATCATAAAGCGTTATTTAGAATCGATTTTAGAGACAGCCTAATAGTAAAATCATTGAATTCTGACAGAAAGGTTGGGTGGACAGTTTATGAAGATTATTATGTAAACATATTAACCAATAAAATTAACCAATAAAATTAAACAGATAGACTCTGGCCCCAGATCTATTAATGTCTATTCATAGACATTACCTTATAAGTATAACCTACTCGGCGTGTTATAGACTCAAAGTCTAATAGAATTTTTAGCTAAAAAAAAAAAAAGTCTAATAGAATTAGGAGGACCTTGTCAATTCTTGACTAATATTTTTGAAAAGCATTAGTCTTAATTTGTCATATATATAAAAAAAAAATTGAAGGCATATATTGTAGAAATTCTCAAGGTTGAAAATTTTTAAGTCGAGAATATTTTAAAATTAAATATAAGTTTAAATGCACTTTATTATTTTTAAAATTAAATTTGTTTATGTAGGGATTTATATAATTAATTAATTTATGTAATTGGTATTTTGTAATTTAAAAAAAATTTATATTTTTGTCTAATTTAATTAAAATTGATAAATTTCGTTAACTTAGAGGTCATGTGCATAGTAAATTATTTTTAAAATTGGTTTCTTCATTTTTAATTATACTATAAACTAAAAAAATAGAAAAAAAAAAAGGCCATAAATGAATTTTAAATTTTTTTTCATATATATTTTTTATCTTTTTTAATTTTTGGTACAATAAAAAATAAAAAAAATAATTTTAAAAGTTACATGCTATGCATATAACTTTTAAGTTGACGAAATTTGTCAATTTTAACTAAATTGGATAAATATGTAACTTTTTTCAAATTAAAATGTATCAATTGCACAAATTAATTATAGAAACATATGTAAACAAATTTAAATTTAAAATATACTAAAATATATTTAAGCTTAAATATATAGTATTCTATTAATGACAATTTCTGCACAATCCTGCGCTTTAAAATTCAAATGAAAGAATTATTATTATTATTATTATATTGGCAAGTGACAACTCTTAAAACTTATTGCATACGGCATTGTTAAATGGTTTTTGCTAATAATGGAGGGATAAAGCCAGAGACAGCTAATGTAGCTAGACTATAAGACTCGTAATGAACGGGGAAGAGTCTTTGGCTCCTAGCTGCACACTTTCCCTGCTTTTAGAATATTCGCGGTCATCGCCGTATGTACTTGAATAAGCCATGTATATATGTACGTATGTAAGTATGTATATATATATACACACACACTTAATTGGTTTTGTTTAGGAGATAGACCACCTTATTCATATGCATTGCATTGCTCTTCCAATCTTCATATCTTTGCTTTTCCCACAATATTCCTAAAAAGCAGACAGTAGCTACTCTCACTATATTATTCACTTGCTGTCCAACTAACATGAAGGTCCTTAATCACCAAATACTTTTGTTATGCTCTGCTTCATTTTTTGTACTCCTAATATATTTCTTCATTCATATATATATAGAACATATAATTTTCTGTTTTCTGTGTTTGATTAATCCTATGCCATATGTTTGTTTTTCAGGTAATCGTAATAAAAGTGACTATCAATTGCGAGGTATGCAAGAAAGATTTACTAAAAGCTGTCACCAAACTTTCAGGTATAATATTTAGATATATACATGCCATTATTTNCTTCTAATCGATTGAATCAGATTAATTAAATTTCTTCTTATGTTGAAAATGATTAATTAATGCATTAGTATATGTGTAAAATAATTAAAATGATTAATATAAAGATAACAATGAATGTATATGTGGACAGGTATAAGTGAAATAGCGGTGGATGGGGATAAGAAGTTGTTAACGGTGAAAGGAGAATTGGATCCAGTAAGGGTTTTAAAAAAGGTGAGGAAGATGGGCAAACCAGCAGATTTTGTCAGTGTTGGACCTCCAAAAGATGACAAAGACAAAGATAAAATTCCCATTTGCATCCTCCCTCCTTGTTGTAGTGACTGTCAGCTTGTTGGCGTTGGATTTGATGCTCATTATGAAAACGGCAGATTTTGCAATCTTATGTGAAACCCAAAAAAAAAATTACATATATTAAATAATTACCATGAAAGGTAATGCAGTGGGTAGTGCATGAGAAATCTAAGAAATCATTAATGGAGGAAAAGAAGAGAGTTGGAAGAGAAATGAGAGAGAGTATTAGTTTGGGAGTGAAAAGATACAAAATGCTCATCTGTTATGGCTCACGTGTATTTTATGTGAGAAAAATAGAGTTTTTCAAACGGAAATGGCTGCAAATAGTAACACTGATACAGTTGGTTGAGTTTGGATAGTTAAATGCAAAAAAAAAAAATAAAAAAAAAATTAAGTACCTATATATAAAATTCGATAAAATTTAGATACTTTCAGTGCGAATTATCCTTCTTCTTCATTTTTCTTTCATCCGTTAATGCATATTGTTATATAAGTTATCTAGTATCTAATATAAACAAATTGGTACCCATAACACTAATACTCTGTATAATCCGTCTCAAAAAAACCAATACTCATTATAGAAGTAATGCTATAATCAAGACATCTTAATCATCATGATTGTTACTAAAAATATATTTAGTGATAAATCTGAAATCATTGTTACTAAATAATTTATTTTTAATGACATTAGTTTTTAATTTTGTCACTAAAATAGACTTTTAGTGACAATTTTAATACCCACTGCACGAGTGGAATACTACTAAGTCAAGTTTCAGGGCCAACCTGAGAGCAAGGCAAACAAAAGCTGGGAACAGGCTGAAACTTACGATTCGAAGAGCAAGTCAGAGACTACTGGACGTCTCGCAGAGCGACTCTCAACGAGGGCGTTGAGACTATTCAAAAAAAAGAAGTTTTTTTCCTAGCCTAATCCGCCTAATCAATAATGGAGGAAAAGAAAAGAGTTAAAAGGGAAATGAGAGAGAGAAAGAGTATTAGTTTGGGAGTGAAAAGACACAAAATGTTTTTCTGTTATGGTTCATGTGCATTTCACATGAGAAAAATAGAGATTTTCAAATGGAAATGACTACAGATAGTAGCAGTGATATGGTTAATTTGTTGAATTTTGATAGTTAAATGCAAAAAAAAAAAAAAATAGATTGGGTACCCATTAGTAAAACTCGATAAAATTTAGATACTTTCAGTGCGAATTATCCTTCTTCTTCATTTTTCTTTCATCCGTTAATGCATATTGTTATATAAGTTATCTAGTTTCTAATATACACAAATTGGTACCCATAACACTAATACTCGGTATAATCCATCTCAAAAAAACCAATACTCATTATAGAAGTGATGCTATCATCAAGACATCGTAATCATCATGATTGTTACTAAAAATCTATTTAGTGATAAATCTGAAATCATTGTTACTAAATAATTTTTTTTAATGACGTTAGTTTTTTATTTTGTCACTAAAATAGGCTTTAAGTGACAATTTTAATACCCACTGCATGAGTGGAATACTACTAAGTCAAGTTTCAAGGCCAACTTGAGAGCGAGGCAAACAAAAGCTGGGAATAGGCTGAAACTTACGATTCGAAGACCAAGTCAAAGACTACTGGACGACTCACAGAGCGACTCTCAACAAGGGTGTTGAGACTATTCAAAAAAAAGAAGTTTTTTTCCTAGCCTAATCCGCCTAATCAATAATGGAGGAAAAGAAGAGAGTTAAAAGGGAAATGAGAGAGAGAAAGAGTATTAGTTTGGGAGTGAAAAGACACAAAATGTTTTTCTATTATTGCTGATGTGCATTTCACATGAGAAAAATAGAAATTTTCAAATGGAAATGACTGCAGGTAATAATGGTGATATAATTAATTTGTTGAATTTTGATAGTTAAACGCAAAAAAAATAAAAAAAAGATTGGGTACTCATTTGTAAAACTCGATAAAATTTAGATACTTTCAGTGCGAATGATCCTTTTTTTTTCTTTCATCTGTTAGTGCATATTGTTATATAAGTTATCTAGTATCTAATATAAACAAATTGGTATCCATAACACTAATACTCGGTATAATCCGTCTAAAAAAAACCAATACTTATTATAGAAGTAATGCTATCATCAAGACATCATAATAATCATGATTGTTACTAAAAATATATTTAGTGCTAAATCTGAAATCATTATTACTAAATAATTTATTTTTAATGACGTTAGTTTTTAATCTTGTCACTAAAATAGGCTTTTAGTGACAATTTTAATAGATATTTCATCATAATGTCTTGATTATAACATTTCCCCTCATTATAGTTTAACCAATTTGGACCACATATAACATAATTATACTGTTGGTAGGCTGTGCCTTAATGTTATTAGACACTCCATTATTTAAGTTGTACCAATTTGAATCCTTTTGATTTTAACTGACAGATTTAAGAGCCTTCTCACGTGACTGATATTAAATTGTATCAAATTTCAAACTAAAAAAATATCAAAAATCCAGACGTTAAGAATTATATTAAAATTTTACACTTTAGTATCTTCTAATTTGAAATTTTATAAATTTAATATTAATCACGTGAAACGATTGTTAAACCATGTTAGTTAAAAGTCTAAAAGATCCAAATTGCAATAAATTAAAAAAATCGAAGGTCTAAATGTTGATGAATCGAATAGTTAAAACAATATAATTTATAAAATTTTAAAATTTTAGAGTATCAAATTTCAAGTAACCCATG
>QANX01004006.1:0-10421 GCA_003254975.1 Ochetophila trinervis
TTTACATAGATATCAAAAACTTTTTTGAATACTATATAACAATTTTAATGTGAATATTTATTGGTGTTATCTAAATTTAAACAATAAAACCACGTCTAAAACCGACGTCATTCATTGGAAATGCACTCGTAGTTATACGAATTATATTATTGGGATTTGCGATGTGAAACTAGGAGTGGGCTGAGCGAGGATCACAATTACAGAACTTCTCTGCCATACGGATTAGCACCTTCCCACACCCCCCTCAGTATTTTTTGGAACTTTTCAATTCCAAAAAGGGTCCGAACCCATACAAAAAGATAAACCTCACTACTCTATCTATCTTTGGGTTCCTTTCATTCACTTTGCCATTATCTTTGAAAAAAGGTTTTAAGTTTTCGCTCTTTGGTCCTACATATCAAATATCATCATCATCATTCATCACCGACCTCTTACCAAAATCATTGTTTTTTCGATGTGTTATTAAAACATCTCTCGATTTGAATGGAAACCATGGTGTAGTTGATTGGATATCCTAGTTCTTTTTCTTTGCATAAACATGGAAGTTGAATATCAAGAAGTAAGCTCTCTATACGTTTTCCTTTTCTACTCTACTTCTTCTTCTTCTTCTTTGTTTGTTTGTTTGTTTGTTTGTTTGTTTTTTCCATCCGATTTTTTATGTCCAATATGTCTATGTTGTATCCTCTGATGGGAATTATATTTTTGAATGACGAAAAGAATTACATAAGGAATTCAAGAGGAGTACAGCTCTTTACTTGTAGATGGTTGCCGTTTTCTTCTCCGAAAGCTCTTGTTTTCCTCTGCCACGGTACTCTTTCTCTCTCTCATACACTCTGTTTTTGTCTCTGTTTTTCTCTCTGCTACTGAGTCCTGGGTGTGGTATTAAATTCGCATTCATTATGGGGTGGCAGGGTACGGCATGGAGTGCAGTAGCTTCATGAGAGGTAATAAATATTCTTAGGCCATTGTTTTTTCTATCTTTTATTACTATTCTTCTTTTTTCTTTTTATTATATCTCTTCATTGTTTTTAATGGTTCCAATTATTACATCTATCTTTAATCAGACATAATCCCAAGTTTCAGAATCAAATCTGTAGAAAAACATACTGAAAAAGTCTATTATCTTGCAAATAGAAAAAATAAATAAATAAATAAATAAATTATTTGTGTTATCTTCATTTTGATCTATTCTCGCATAGAACAATAAAGCAAATAAATGAAGGGAAAGTCAAAAGATATTTGATTTTCTCTCATTTCGTTATAGATAGTGAAAGAAAACACTAGACATGATAAAGATAATTGCTTTTTTTCTTTTATGCTTGTAAATGAAAATTTGAAATTTTTCTTTTTCATTATCATATGTCGGTTCAATGGAAATTAGTAAAATGTTTGATAGACATTTATGCTTAAAAAAATAATAAAAAGCACTCAAAATTATTAAGCAGAAGCTCAGTATCACGTAACAACAGCTAAGCCAATTCGTTTGTTTCGTATATCATACTGCATTAGCTGAGTTGTAATTGCAAGTTAGTCATATTAGAATACGAGCTACATTGACGTGTGACAAATTGCATCAAAAGTCCAATGAAATCCTTTATTTAAAAAAGTATTATATGTAACGGTTATTTCATGTTCTAAGTATAATTTTTATTCATCACATGCAACACTTAAATTTAATTAACAAGATCCTACATAAATATTGTTAAGGATGAGTTGTTTGTTACACTATATCATCCATATAACCATTGGATATAAAAGTGTTTTTCCTCTTTAGTAGGTGTATTAAAGTTTTTCCATGACTTATAGGGGCCACTGTATGCGTGAAAAGTGCTCATTTATTGATTGCCTTGAATTGTATCCTTTCTTCTTTATCATTCTCTCTGATCAGGATTTTCAGATAATAAAACCAAAAAATTTGCAGCCTTGGGTCTTAACCTCTCCAATGCATAGTTACTTCCTCTTCATATTAGCATTTTTTTTCTTCTTTTTTTTTAAAGTAGTATAAGACTCTCTATGTTTGTGGAAAAGATATTGCCAATAATCTGATAGTAAGATTATAGAAGATAAATTGACAATTATAAATTTGAACATAATTTATCTGTCTTGATCTTCTTTAATTCTAACTGGGGCATGACTTCCTAAAAGGTTTTTCTCTTTACTTTTATTCTTTTCCTTTACAGGAAAAGAAAATGGAAATCTTAAAAGTGGTCCATATCTGGGTTTTTTTTTTTTTTTTTTTTTTTAATATTTTTCCCCTTATTTAAATCTTTAGTGTAATAGCTTACACCATTATTATTTGTCATTTTATATGCAACTAGCACTCACAAAAACCAGTCTGGAACTTTCATTAGAAATTCTATACCCTCCCCTCCCCATTTAGGCACCAAATATCTCTTCCTTTTTCCAAATTCTTAAGGATGAACAAACTGTTTAATTATGTGGACCACTCTGAGAAGGAAAAACAAACGTGTTTGGTTGACAGACAAGCAATTATAGTACACTAAACCAAGATTATGTGCCAACATAAGAATGTTGCTATCAGCACATTAAACTTAAAAAATGGCATTTGGTCTTAGTTGGGGACGGGTTGGACGTTGGATGGTTGGTTGGGCAGGTGGATTGTTCTTAATTGAGCTAGTCAATTTGATGATAATGCATTATAAATTGCAGGATGTGGGATTAGACTAGCTTGCGCAGGATATGCCGTGTTTGGTATTGATTATGAAGGGCATGGACAGTCAAGAGGGGCCCGTTGTTACATCAAGAAGTTCGAAAATATAGTTAATGATTGTAATGAATTTTTCAAGTCAATTTGTGGTATGCATCAATGTACCTCCGGTCCTTATCAACCTTTCTCTCTCTCTCTTCCCCTGAACTTTTCATGATCTCAAACACCCTCTAAAATACTGGTTAATTTTCTTTTATTTTTTTATTTTTACCATGGCATTCCAGTAAAGGAAGAGTACAGGGACAAGTTTAGGTTTTTGTATGGAGAATCCATGGGAGGTGCAGTGGCCTTATTACTTCACAAAAAGGATCCGATCTTTTGGAATGGTGCTGTTCTTGTTGCACCCATGTGCAAGGTAATTAGCATCTTCCATGTAATTTTTAACCGTGAAAATATTCAATTTTTTTTTTTTACCTTTCAAGATTAAATAAAAATTGTGTTTTTACTGTTAGATATCAGAGAAGGTAAAGCCACACCCTTTGGTTGTGAATCTACTAACAAAAGTGGAAGAGATAATACCAAAATGGAAGATAGTTCCCACAAAGGATGTCATAGAGGCAGCTTTCAAAGACCCCGGAAAGCGCGAAGAGGTGAAATTAATTAGATACATTATTTTCTTTTTAATCATATTTGTAAGAATATATCAGTAATTAAATAAACAAACAGAAGGTGTAGATTAATACATTTAGATATGCAGATAAGGAACAACAAGCTAATCTACCAAGACAAGCCAAGGCTGAAAACAGCATTGGAAATGCTCCGAACTAGCATGAGCCTTGAAGATAGTTTGCACGAGGTTAATTCTTTCTTGCTCTATATATAATCAAAGGAACGATAAACAAATTAAATTGAACCTGGTAGTAATTAGGAGTCATGATGAATCACGAGTCTGTTAGTTAAATTGATGAGTGGGTATGGGCAGGTGACGCTGGCATTCTTTGTGCTGCATGGGGAGGCAGACACAGTAACAGAGCCAGAAGTGAGCAGAGCATTATACGAGAAAGCAAGCAGCGCCGACAAGACCATCAAATTGTATGCCGGAATGTGGCACGGTTTAACTTCAGGGGAGCCCGACGAGAACATCGAAATTGTCTTCTCGGACATCATAGCTTGGCTGGACAAGCGCACGGGCAATGAAAAGGACGTTGTCGTTGAAAAGATCAACGCTTTCGGCAGTGGAGGTGTGGAACTCACTCCCGCCGCAATGATAACCGGACAGCACCACCAGCAGCCGCCGCGGAGAACGCCGTCTCGTGGCAGCTATTTTTGTGGACTCAGAGGACGCCGTTTGCAACATCACTCGGCAATGTAAACGCTGCCGCCAAATGTTACATATGACAGAGTAATGGAAAAAACATAAAAAAAAATGAAATAAAGAATTAGCTCTTTTGTTGTTTTTGGTGAATAAATAAAGAATTAGCTCTTGTTTATTGACTCGTTAGCGAATCGCATTTCCCTTAGAAAAGCTATTAATGATAATGACAAGAATAAGTTATGGATATTGAGTTTTGAAGGATTCTCAAATTTCAATTAATCGATTCAATAAGTAATATTTAATTCGTAATGAAAATTAGAACGGAAAGTGATAATAGGGACAAATTCTATGTAATTCCTCGCTGCTTAATGGACAAACTCGATTAAATTCAGGTTTATCGTTTATGTAGGAAAAAAAAGAAAAAGCACTTCGAATCGGTTTATTTTCTCAAATAGAATCAGCGCCTTTTTTCCTAACCATGGTAACAAAGTTTCGGCAAGTATAACAAAGAATCAGCGGCTTTTTTGCTGGCTCAGTGACGTCTCCATCTCTTTTTAACTTCGTCAAGATTCAAGTTGATTCAAAATATTGCTACCCTTTTCCGTCCAGGAGGCAGGGAAAAAGGCAAGGTTTGTGTTTGATAATACAAAACCCGAGGGATGAAAATTGTTTGTACGAATCTTTTAGTTTTTTAGTTTTTTTTTTTTTTTGAACCATACGAATCTTTCAAGGTTGAAAAGACTCATTTTGAATCAAGTTAAAGTAGGTACTTTTGAAATCTTTTCCATGGAAACCTTTTGATTGAAAAAAGGGAAAGGCTACAGTGCAAAGCCTTTTGAATCAAGCTCCACATGCTCCCTCCGCCAAGTATTTGCTCTTTCCTTTTTAAAATTTGCCAAATTACCCAGCGGGTAATTGCACAATTCGAGGATGAAATAAAATAGCGTTTTTGTTAACTGTGCTAGATGAATTTTTCTACCAGATAATCGGCTGTAAGTTTATAAATAAAATAATATTTTTTATAATATTTTTTTATTTATATAAAATATTACTTTGAAACACCGATCATTTTAAAGAATTTGGGCACTTGAAGATGTTCAGTATAGGAGTCAGAGCATTTATATCTGCAAATGTAAAAGTTGAAATTTAAATTTTGATAGTCCATTTGGATTCAAATGTTCATTTTCACTATTACTGCATAAAAAAGATGAAAATTTTAACGACATGTACTCCCATCACAGACTCCAATCAAATTAAAAAAACGTATAGATTGGTCCACTCGCTAAATATTTCATTGGTCTATAATCTCACTACAAAGAGGTCTTTTATTTCTTACCAAAATTTTTTTTAAATAATTTGTACTTTAGAATATCCCGTACTATAAAATTATTCAGGTTAAATTAGTCTAGTGTCTTATACAACCCAGTTTATTTGATTAGGTCCACTAATCCTATTACCCTCAAAAGAAAACATTCGCATCGATCGCAAGTTTCTAACTCAACATTTCAGTTTCTTTCAATTCCTTTCCCATTCTCCAACTACATAATTCTCACGAAAATGTTTACCCCATTCATCTCATTGTCCACAATTCAACATAAAACCTATGAGCCAAATGACAATATGCCAGCAGCAAATATAAGATATATTGCATCAAAAATTAAAATAATGAGAAAATAATAAATTGTAGGAATCATAAAACTCAGTCTAATAAAAAGCTTAAATGCTTAAATGGACGGTACACAAATTACAGAGAGAAGTACATGAAACAAATACCATACGGGGACGCCATCGCATCTAAATCCCAAAGAGAACCAAATGCTGCTGCTTGCTATTTCTGATGAAGTTGCTGCTGCTGCTAGTTTTGTATTCCTTTTACAGGTAGGGAAAAAGACTGTAAATGTTTTTTGTTTTTGCTTTTTTTTTCGTTTTTATAGCGCCCAGACCATTTGCTTCCCCATTTTTCCAACTCTAAAAATATAAAAATTTTATGGCAACTTGTAGGGATTCTACTTTACTACATTGTAGTTGTAGAGCCACCTTCCTTGTGGTCACCAAAAATGCGTTGCCTGAAGTCTTTCACCATCAGAGGGAGACCCTTGCGTAGAGACACTTTGGGTTCCCAACCCAGCTGATCTTTAGCCTTTGTGATATCCGGTTTCCTCTTGTGCGGGTCATCCTCTGTGTTGGGTCTGTACTCGATCTTTGCATCCGGGTCGATTGTTTCCTGGACCACCTGCATAAACAACATACACCCCTCAGATTTCTTAAATACCTATATTACGCCTTTTGTTTCACATCCATAAACTAAAACAAGAAATTGAAATCAAAGAAAATTCATAAAACCAGCAACTTTTACATACCTTGGCAAGTTCAAGCATGGTGAATTCACCCGGATTTCCAAGATTGAAAGGTCCAACATGTTCTCCTTCCATCAGGCGCATCAAACCCTCCACCTATTGTTATACAAGCAGAAGACTAAACTTTTAATAACCTTGCGCCAATAAAAGCATGAAAATCAACAATTACTAATTTTTTTATTTTTAACATTTTCATTCCTAACCAGAGACTGTGTTAATGGAAAAGTTATAAACAAGGTACCCAAAATGGGAAACCGCAGCAACAATCACAAGCCATCTGCTCCTCCCCCCGCCAATCATATTCCCATTAAATCTACCATTTACTATCTGCAATAACTCCCCAGGCCTTTTCATAAACTATTGAAAGAGATACTCATTGACTACAAGACTTTAAGTACAAACCAAACCATGGGAGTGGCTACCAAACAAAAGTCCCATTACTTAGCTGTCGGTAAATTCAAATACTAACATGGCTAAACATTGAAAGGGGAAAAATAAAAGGCGGTGTAATAATTCTACCACTCCTCTCACACCAAGACAAAAGCTGTAAAGAAAAGTCTGAAATTTTATCTTACAAGAATGCAAAGCCGTGCACATGGGGAAGAATAATATTCAACATTGTTTTATCACTAATTAACTTCCAACAGCCAATGAAATCCCTACTCTCCAGACTAGCAGTTTTTAAATTCACAATTCCCATTAACCAGCTATAAAACAATTAAAATAAAAAGACAGGAAAAAATGCAATAAAGTATTTAAGCCTGCATGCACCATAACAGTCAAACCAGAGAAGCACTGAATTATTATTCCATCTTTTTATATAAAAGAGAGTTTATTCACTTGCCAGATCAGAGACATATTGGAAACTCCTTGTCTGCTTCCCATCTCCATAAACAGTGAGAGGCTGTTTCCTCAATGCCTGCATCATTACCACTAAGTATCATTTAATCAACAATTTAAATTAAACACCTCATATTTCCTCATTAAAAAATTTGGTTACATAAAAATTTATAAATGATAAATAGTAAATAATATACCTGGGCCACAAAATTACTAACAACACGACCATCGTCTATGCACATCCTTGGTCCATAAGTGTTAAAAATCCTAGCTATTCTAACCTGCACCAAAATTAGTCACAATCAAGTAATTAGTCAGAAAATAAAAAAATAAAATAAAAATCAGGGTGGGACCCAAAATAAAGTTTCAACACCTACCCAATGTCTAAAACCGGCATTTACAAAATTCTTAGATTTAAGAAATTAAATTTAGATTAAAATACTAACCTCAACTCCAGCACCTCTGTGGTAATCCATGGTCAACGTTTCGGCCGTACGTTTTCCCTCGTCGTAACAACTTCGGACACCTGTCATAGATTCAGACACACAACAACCCTTGTCAGATAACCGACGAGTACTCCTCTGTATGTCAGTACTGGACACCGCGCTAAATTACAAACGCCTCTCACCCCCCTAATCCCTCCTAAATTTACAAAAATAACCTCCACTTTAACTCATTTTTTTACAATTTGTTACCGCTCCATATTTCGAAAACTAAAACACATTGCTGGAGGTTTATGATGAGGTGCAAATCCGTCATGCAATTGCCGCTCATGCGGAAAGCATGAAGCGTGTGAACCGTCAGATTTGTGGACCCGTGGATCACGGATACCTCGTCGACCGCGATAAACGACCAGATCTAAGGAGATTACCCTCATGGATCCCACCACAATGGTCCACGTGGTTCGACTCCTTCAATACGAAGACGTGTCCCGTAGCTTCCTAAGAACTACACCCAGCCCCCGCGCAAGTTAGACCAGAAAATATCTAACACACTAAAGTGCGCCGTCTTCAACAGAAGTATCCAACAGGCCACACACGCTCAGGGAATCTCAGATTCCATTCGCCGTATACTAAGGAGAAAAAACAGAGACAAACGGAGATAACGGGATAGAGGTAAATCTGAGACCCACCAATGGGATTGACGTTTCCCCAGTAAGTTTCCACCTGTGGATGCTGCAGAGGATCACCGTACACCTCACTGGTGCTGGTTAGCAAAAACCGTGCACCGACTCTCTTGGCTAGCCCAAGCATGTTCAGAGTTCCCACCACATTTGTCTTGTGCAGCTCCACAAAAAATAAAATTAAGGACTACCCAAGTTTCAATTTTGACAAAAATCAAACAGACAGAAAATACAGTACGAAGAAAATCAAAAAAATTAGTTGTTTCAAAATCAAAAGGATATAATAGTCTTGACAGGGTTGAATTTGTAGTGGACGGGGGAGGCAGGGCAGGCGAGATGGTAGATCTGGTCGACCTCGAGGAGGAGAGGCTCTACGACGTCGTGGCGGATGAGCTCGAACCTGGGGTTCCCAAAATGGTGCATCACGTTTTCTTTCCTCCCCGTGAAGAAGTTATCCACAACGATCACACTGTCCCCTCGCTCGATCAGACGGTCCACAAGGTGCGAGCCGACGAACCCGGCACCGCCAGTCACCACGATCCGGAGCCCCTTCCTTTTCAATCCAAGCGGAATCTTCCCACCCGAATTCCAAGCCTTGAACCCGACCCGCTGCTCGTGCAAGGGCCGCTGGGAGTAGTGGGCTAGGTCGTGCTCCACAAAGGTCTCTGGGATCGACACGTAACCATTGCCGTACGAGGTACGGGAGGCGGGGAAGAGAGTGAAACCCACGGTGGCAATTGCAATGCCGACGAGGACGAAAACGAGGCGTTGTTCGCGGAGAACATAGCGAATCGGTCGGGCCACGAAGAACCATGGTTTCAGTGGCTTAGGCGAGTAAGCATCGGCCATTGGTTGGGTCTCGTGGCCTCTGAAAATCAGCTCCGAACCCATAGGCTTTGTCTTCTTCGACGACCCCTTTTTTGATTCAAACACGGAGACCGTGCCAGACCGCGACTGAGTATCTCAAATTATACAGCCTTCTGGGTTCGATTCGAGAGAGAACTATAAAAAGAAATAGAAGAAAGTTATGTGTGTGTGCTTTTGCGAGTGTTTATATATATATAGGGGAAACGTGTCAGTGAGTTAAAGTTGAACTCGCCGGGAACTTACTCTCCCCGGCGCGACTATTATTGGTTCAGGTTTCTCTCTCTTGTGCAATTGTTTTTTTCTTTTTCTTTTTTTCGTTTGTAGTATAATTGGTATTTTAAATGTGAAGGGCTGCGAAATAGGGTCTGGTTTTCGAGTTTATTGCGAAATTGCCTGATCCTCTTTTTTGTTCTCGATTTCAAAAGTAAACGGTTTTGTCATTTGTTTTGGATTTTAAAACTCCTAACTTTTTGTGATTTGGCTTTGGTTTAATTAAAATTCATTATCTATTTTACTAAACAGGCTTTGCTAGAGACGGTAGAGAGTTGGCTATTTTGACTAGTTATTGCACCATGGTCAAGTCAAATGTGTATGGGCACGATTATGTTCCAACATAGGCTATGAGGTTGGACATCGTTTTTCCAAAAATAAAATATCTACCTAAAATGAAGTAATAGAACAGGATTTGAAAATTTCTACTTAGTAAAATTTGTAATCGGTAAAGATTAATTGTTATTTCTGGCCTAATCATTGGGGGATTACCATTCAGTTACCTAACACTTAATCAATGAAGACTGGAAGGGGATGCTATTGTCAATGAATTTGTTACCAAAGAGCAATGATACATACTATTCATGATAATTATTTTCATATGTTGTTAAAATAATTAGCTTATAATTGAAGATTGTGACTACCATATATGCAGTTTCAGACTTTAAGAGGGAGTGAATATATTGTATTAGTTTTCTTACCCCTTTTTTAATACTTTAGTCAATTTTTTGGGATTAAGCCGAAAAAGAAATGGCAAATGTAAAAAACAGGGCAGCCTGAAAGACTGAAAGGTGTACATATAGATGCAGTAACAATCATGTTTCCAGTTCTGGTGCACAGAGCCTACAGGCAAAGGTAACTTCAAGATGTATTAATTTTTAACCGTTTCTTTTGTTTGGGAACTCTTGTATGGCAAGTAAAGGCATAGAATTTGTGAATGGTTATAAAAAAATTATTTAATTGTTTTTTTTTTATATATTT
>QANX01004009.1:0-30764 GCA_003254975.1 Ochetophila trinervis
CTCTACCATTTTTTAACATTACATTGGTTGGGGAAGCTGTGGAGTCATTTTGTCCATGGCCTAGATTCTTAGTCATTTTACCTGAGGAAGAGGTAAATAATAAAGTTATTAATAATTGTTATTTATATTGTTTTTATTTATTCATTATAATTAAGCTATTAATAATTGTTATTTATAATGTTTATTTATTCATTATAATTAAGTTATTAATAATTGTTATTTATAATGTTGTTTTGANAGTACGAGCATCAAAAGGCAAGGCAGTTGCTCATTCAGACTCTAATAGTACTCCACATTCACGCCATTCGCGGGCATCTCCACAGGTCAATGAAAGTCAGCACCAATTAGTCGTCTCTGACCTGCCACCGAAGCTCAGATTAATGAAGATGGTAGCTGCCACTGTCTTCAACCAATAGTTTACGCAGCTTCAGTTCAACATGGGGAGGGGTATGATAGGATTCACGCCATTCGCGGGCATCTCCACCGGTCAATGAAAGTCAGTACCAATTAGTCGTCTCTGACCTGCCACCGAAGCTCAGATTAATGAAGATGGTAGCTGCCACTGTCTTCAACCAACAGTTTACGCAGCTTCAGTTCAACATAGGGAGGGGTATGATAGGCAATTCTCATCCTGGAGTGCTGACACATGTGGATATTGACCAATTTTGTCAGATGCAGGACTTTTCCCCGTTTCTCTCCAGATTTGCTCCATTCTTTAAGGACTTCAGGATGGTTCCACATATCCTCCATGTGCTCAGGAGAAGCTCTAGAGTCCCAGTACGTGTAAACAAAGCCTAATGCAATCAACCACGATTAAGTATATAAGGGAAAAAGGAAATGTAAATTCAAATGGTAAAGAAATTCTCATAACAATTAAATTTCCTGAAGGCAATTGTATGGCTAAGATGAAAAAAGGACAGGAGAAAATGAAGAACAATCGTACATGACATCGTAATTTTCATTATACTATCTCATCCATATCAAGTAAGCTAAAAATTTATATTTGAAGTTATAATTAATTTATTTTCAATTTAAAATTTTCTTAAAGTGTATTTGACGTGGATCAATTTTTTGCAGGAAGCTGTATCGACATATGATCCGCACTGGGAAGATTTTGTTATATGCTTTTATTGATCCACGTGTGGTGCAGAATGATGGACCTGAAATGTTGACATCCCAAGCTGAGCAATTGGTCAGACGGTGGAAAGAACAGCCCGACTTCAATAGGATATGGTTAATTCCATATCATTGTCGGTAAAATTTATTTATTTGTGAAATTATTACTTTCTTAAAAATATATAGTATATTATATATTTTTAATATTAACGTTTATTTCAGTGCTCATTGGACGCTTGGTGTCATGGACCCGTACTTGGGGTATATTTGGTTTTTTGATTCCGCCAACACCAAAGCTAATATTGATTTTAAGCGATTAATAAGCAAGTAAGTTAATTTAAAAAATTAGTAAGTTAATTTTAGTGATTAAATTTATTTTTAATAATTTATTTTATTTATAAATTGTTATATATATGTGTATATAGAGCTTGGACATTATGGAATGAGCCGAAGAGGCAAAGGTCGAGGAATAAATTAATTAGTTGGCGAGGCGGAAAGGTAAAATCTATGAATTATTTATTTCATTAATATTTATAAAGTATTAGAAATTATGTATATTAATAAACTAAATATTATTTTTGTAGGCACCATTGCAACCGACAACCCATGAGTGTGCATATTATGTATGCATGATGATGAGGGATATAATAAATGTCGATTCATCAACACCGCAGTCTCAGTTACATAACACTGTAAGTATAATTTTAGCATAACTGTAAATTTATATATAATATTATGTTTACTAATGCATTAATATTATTTGTTTGATTTTTATGTACAGTTTAAAAATTCTGTTTGGGTGCAAGACTACGTTGATGAATTTAGAGAGGATTGGGCTGAATATTTTACTGAAGAAGTTTCAAATCCTTCAAATTTGTTATCATCTTTTGATTAAATTAGTTTAATTATTAATTATGTATTTAAATTTTGTAATTGTTAGTATTATATAATTTGTAATTTTATTTTAATTAGAAATGTTTAATACTTTTGTATAATTTAATATAATCATTTTATTATTAGTGTTTTTTATATTAAGTATTATTGTATTGAAAATATATTATTAATTAAAATATTTATATTAAATAAATAAATTTGAATATTTATAAAAGCCGAAATATATATATATTTACAAAAATTTATATAAATTAAAAAAATATATATAATTATTATTGACGATGGTTTATAAGAGGAACCGTCGTCTTTATTGTTTAGTATTGACGACGGTTTATCTTATGAACCGTCGTTTTTGTGTTATTATTGACGACGGTTTTTAACCGTCGTCTATGTTTTTTGAGTATTGACGACGCCTAATTAGACGACGGTTTTGTGTCCGTCGTCTAAATACGTAAGACGACGGATTTTAACCGTCGTCTATAACCCTATTTTGTAGTAGTGAATGGTGGTGCAAAAGCAACGAGATTGAAAGGCAAAATTTTTGAAACTACTATTTGTAACAAAATGCAAACGCAGATAAAGATTGAAGGTTAACGGTACCAAAAACCCTTTGATTAAGAATAAGAGAAAGAAGGTTTTAATGCTATGTGACAAAATGCAAACACATATAAAGATTGAATGGTTACTGTTTATTATGATAAGATAAGCAAGGTTTTTTGAGTTTACCTAAAAGTGTCTAAATTTAATTTTGTGTCGGACCTAACAAGAAAGAACTCATATTTTTTATTCACGTAATATTTGAATCTGAAATTTTATACTTAAAAAATCTAATTCTTTTCCACTCCAACACAAATCGGTAGAAAAACAAGATTTTAATGCCATGTGAGATTGCCTTTGCTCGCCAGTCTGGGCTGCCCGGTTTGGGCCCAATGCAATGTAAGACTGAAGGGTCATCATGGATATTCATTACGTGTTATAATATTGAATGTTGCAAGTATATGCTGTTTTTTTTTTTTTTTTTTTGTGGTAATTATGCAAGTATATGCTGTTATTTGTTCTTTTTGGTGAATAATATGCTGTTATTTGATACTCAAAAGCTTTTGAATCAACCTGACATTAATTAAGTGGTACGTACTAAAAATGATTTCTTTTTTGGGTAAAGGTGCTAAACAGGAATTGATTTTTTTTTGGTGAATAAACATGAATTGATTGAGTAATGATACGTCTCTCCTTATTTATACCCGCACTTACCAAACAGTGACATTAGGGGGTAGCACCCATCATATGTGTCCCCCAAGTAGGCAAGTATATATCTTTTTTTTTTGGTGAATAGGCAAGTATATATCATATTCTTCACGGGGAGAATTTTTTATTTGTCTTTGATTGATATATGGATAAGATGCAATATTTATATATTTTATGTGAATATGTTTTATTTATTTAAAATATATTAATTTGTATATATATATATATATATTTTTTTTATGTTTGAGGTGGATTTCAATTTAAAAAGATAAAAAATAAAAAAACAGTAGTAAAATTATAATTAAATAGAAAAATGAAAAAATAGGGACAAAATCGTAATTAAGCGAACATGGCAGTAAGACAGTGCAGTCCAGGTGCATGCCCAGGCACCTAGCCAGCCGCTTGGGTGGGTGCAAATTTAGTTATTTTTGTTCGATTTTATCAGTTTTAGCCATAGATTTTAGTATAAATATATTTTATTATTGTTGCAAAGGGGATAATCGACTTTTAGAGGAATTTTATCATTAGAATAAAATTTTTCTATCAAATATGTGCTTTTAATATTCTTTTCTTGGGTAGGAATAATTCTAAACTAGTTATGCAATTTTGAGACTTATTTTTATTTCAATCAAATTTAATCATTCAGTTTATGTTATTTTGTGTTTGTTGTTTATATTTTCAATTTTTCATAATTATAATTTGGTACCTTTATTTTTATATGAAATTGAATTATTGCTAAATTGGATTTTCAAACGTTTTAGGTTTTTAATAATTAGTAGCAAATATACTTTAAAGATTATAATATCAGTTTCTGTTAATTGTCTATGAAAAATATAAATTAAATTAAAACTTTGTAACGTTTGTAGAGTTTGTTTTTGTTTGACTTTTCTCTTGTTCTTGATTATTTTCTGAGATAGTTTCAGGTCATGTTGATTTTAGATTTAATTTCAGAATTTATAACTAATTCATGATTATATCTGGATTAGTTTATTTTAGTGAGAAATATAGAATAATTAGGCCATGCCAATTATTTATGCCAAACTGAATGAAGAATTAGAATTTTTATGTCTATGATCAATTGTTTACTAGTTTTATGAATTATTATAATCCCAAGAGTTTCTCTCATTAATTTATTTTCAGTATTTACTAATTTTGATTTGATTTAGATTATTTTGCAAGCAATCTAAAACTCTCTATTTTTATAAATTTAGTTAAGTATTTTACTAAAATAGAATTTAAATTGAAATTCAATACAATATTTGTGAATTCGACCTATATTTGCCACTACTATAATTTTGGTTGATTTAATAATTAATTTTGGTGTTTACGACACGATCATATATTCACTGAACATGCTCATAAGCTTTTTTCTATTCTAAAAGAATAACTTCCATACATCGGTAGCACTATATTATTTTTATTAATTATATGTTAAATAAAATATGTGGCATATAAAATATTTAATAATAAAATATTTATTGAATTTTCTTTTATAAATAGTTCATGTACCAAATTACTATGAGTTTTTGCCCTATCCTAAGCAATTACATATATGAGGAAGACTCTGAACCGATGTCTGATCAAGTTGCTACCAACTTATGTGTATAAAAGCAGCAATTCTTTTCTTGTTTTTTTGATGAAATTTGAAAAACGTAAGCATGAAATGATTGATATCGAAGATCGGACAACTGAGAGAGTAACACTTTGTTGCAAGAGAAAAAGGATGTAAGAGTATATTATAATATGCTAAGATTGGTGTCTAAATCTGAAGTCCCAAGTCAATGTTATCCCCTGCCGGCGTGTTTCATGCCCTATTTGGTCATGAATGTTAGGTTTGGTTAAATGAATTCCATCTCCATAACGATTAGTAGAGTGAGGTCTTCTTCGATTTGACAAAAAAATAGAAAGAATTAAAAAGGGTACAATTTTCCTTTGGGCGTGACTAATTAGTAGACTCGTTATGTGACTATTAGCTATTTAAGCACCTAGCAAAACAGTCGGTAGCCAGTGCCCCACCCACCAACAAAATGTTTTGTACAAACCCATTCATGGTATCTATCTAACCCATCTCTTTCTCTTATTTCTTTCTAGATTTTAGCGAATCACTTGGAATAAAGTCCCAACATAGTAATTTAATCTCCATATTTGAAGCTGTCTTTAGACTAAATGAAAAAAAAAAAAAATATATATATATATATGTGTGTGTATGTGTGTGTGTGTATTCCATTGCTATTTAATTATTAATATCCCAGTTGCAGTTGGGTGAGCACAAAAATATGAGCAAGTGAAAAGCTGGTTGTATTGTAGCAAAGTGAGAAAAACTGAAATAGTTATCTAGAGTATACATTTGGCTGTATATATCAACATGATAAGATCAACAAATTCATTTCACCTGCTGCTAACTTGAATATATCCTCCACCGACAGTGCCTCCGGAAAGTGATCAGCAGCTCCACTAGCCTGATTCCCAAACACAGAACCAAAAAATCACTTGCCCAGACAGAGGATACTGGATATAGCTACAATATTAACGAACAATGAAACTTCGGAAGTATATAAAACTTCAGTCATGAGGATTAAAATATGTACTCCTATCTTCAACAGCAAATTTACTTATTGGATTTTAAATTGGATGGTAGGCAGCCAAGCTTCCGTTTTTTTTTTTTTAAACTTTGAATTTCTTGTGAAGAACAAAGGGAAATTAAGTACGAAATAGAAACCATTAACTGCTTGTGCAGCTTGATAAAGGAAGGTGATCTAAATTAAGCAATTTAACGACTCTCCGTTTCATCATTTTCAAATGGTCGTTAAAATCCATATGTTATAATTTATAAGAGGATTTAATAAGTAAATCTTCTTTTTCTTTAACTGAAAAATATTAGAAAGGACCTGCCGCGGAAGACAATGGTAAACATCCAGCTGTTCCCCTTGAGCATCTCCAATGTCAATGGTGATTTAAATAATATTATTAATATTATACATATAATTCTTCACGGAATTTTACGTAATTTGACTAATTCAACGCCACCGGCCTGTCGGGAATAAAATATGAAGTTATTGTTTCCTTACGGACAACTGAGTCTTGGGCAATTTATTAATGAAATTAAAGAGAACATAAAAGAGGAATTCTTGTCTTCTTCTTTTTTATTTTTTGTTTTATTATTATTATTATTATTATTAATTCTCTTGAAGAATTTAAAAGGAATAAAAGCGAAATTAAATATATATTGCTTTTTTGGACTGTGTTCAAAATGCAGACTGTTCATCAATGTTTAAGAGAAATATATATATCTTAGAGGAAGAGGACTTACATGGGCGTGGATCATGTACATGCAGCGATAGTGATCAGAGGAAATGTGAGCAGAAAGTACATGAAGTTTGTGCTTTTCTAGTATGTAGAAGATGGTAGCTGATAAGCCGGGCTTTCTGGGTGAACAAACACTGATTTGAGCACTCTCACCGCACATGTTGACCACTACGTTTGGCGAAAACCATGTCTGGAAGCTGCTGCTGCTACTAGTCGTCAACGAGTTGTCTATCTCTGATATTGGTCTACCGACCTGATGATGATCACCCAAAATCGATTCCCCAGACCCTTCAGCTGTTTGTGATTTTAGCATTAATGGCGCTCCATGCTCATTCATCATTATCTTATTCACCTTTTGTTTTTGTAATGTTTGGAGAGTTTGTTCAAGGGTTTTTATGTGTTTCACTGCTTCATCAACTACACTCGACTTGTCTGCCTGTTCGAACATGCATACATCCATATGATCATATAAATTTACGGCTGAATTTTTATAGAGCTGGGACCGGAGAGAAACAAAATATTTGCTACTGTAAGCGAACGGGACAGCCCATTAACAGAAATATATGCATAGAAACCTTTTTAAAAAGTTGTGCCTAATCAAATTCAAATTCCTTACCTTTCACATTCTTGTAATAGTAGAATTATGCAAAAGAAATAGAAGAAATTTATAACTATACAATTGGTCATGCTGAAAAGAGTTGGACGGATTTACACCTAATTTACATTATAGGTATAAAGTTAAGTAGTGAAGAAGCATGTGACATCCCTTTAAACGAATCATATTGTGCAAAAGCAAAAAAAAACAAAAACTATCCACATGGATAATAAAAAAAACAATGGGTATGAGAAATGAGAATGACCTTAAGAGTAAGTTGAGGGAGCAAAGAATGAAGAACAGAGAACATATTCCTCATCTTCTTCCTCCTTTCTCTCTCCGTCCAAATGTGTAACTCATCATGATGGTCCTGGTCCAGTTCACCACCACCTCCATCAGCTTTTTGATTTTTGAACAGCGTCCCCTTTCTACCTCTGATCTTCTGGTGAATTGTAGCAGGGCTACTGGAGCTTGAAACATGCGGAGGATTTATCATATCCAGCTTCTCTTCACTTGAGCCACTACAACTTCCAGAATTGGGACCGGCCCACAAAGTGTTGTCCTCGTGTAACTCTTAACTCTAAATCTAAGGAAGACATTGGACTCAATTTTCTTCTAAATCAAAGAGCGATTGAGGTGTTGCAGAGAGCAAATTACATATTTAGAAAGAGGAGAGAGAGAAGGGATGAGATGACGGGTTAGTGAAAGAAAGAAAGAAAGCAAGCTAGGATGTGATAAAATTAAAAACCAAAGGTGGTGTGGTATGGTGGGATTTGGTAACCGAGTCCGACTCAGGATTTGGATTTGGACGCAACAAACACTCCAAAATACAATCATGGGTCAATGCTGTTATTTCGCTTCCTAACAAAAACCGACGGTTTGCGCGTCTCGCAAAAGATTTCTCAATGTGGACCCCTCTCTTTATTCTCCTTTTTCATTACCCTCCCTTCCCTCTTATATTACAATAGAGGACCCGCAAGTAATCCTCCAATTTCCCTAGAGAATTTGCGTCCAATGTTCCAATGCTTTGAATATTTATGTTATATGAAATGTGTGTTTAAGAACGAGTTAATAATAAAAATTGTACTTTTCATAGACAAATATCAATTGATTATGCATTATATGGAGGGAAAAAGGATGTAATGGATAATTATATAGTGAAGCATTGATGGTTAATTGGAGTAGATAAACGAGGAGAGAGTAGCAATTATGAAAATGTAGATGGAATTAAGAGGCAATTATGAAAATGTAGATGGAATTAAGAGGCAAAGCCATGATATATATGGCGGTTATAAATATAATACAGATCAAAAGAATTCTGATTCCTGACACTTCTGAAACTGCAGCCGAACCACCCCCTCTCTTTATCTCATTGTTTGCAGAGGCATGCTTTCCTCTGTTTTGTTTACTTTTATACGGAAGGGTTATAATAAATCCAGAGTACAATTGCCTTTATTCCCTACTTCTAGGTTTGCAGATAAACCCAGATGAACTTTCACTCCTAATTTCATGGGAAAGGGATGAACCTTTTCAATTGTCACTCTCTTATAAGACCCAAAAGCTTCAGTTTCACCACCTTTCTTTAGCTCCTAATCCTAACATCTTCTCCATTCTTTCTCTAACTCATCCCCACTCTCCAAACCCTATTGAGAGTGGAGCAATCAACCATCAGCTGCAACCTGATTGTATCTACATTTTGAGAAGAACGATATTTTCCAGTGGCTAACAGGATCACCAGCACTTTCAGATTCTTGATCTTCTTTCGACAAAGGATAAAATGGTCTATTAGAGAATGTAATAATAGATGTCTCGCCTTCTTTTTTTATTTTTATCTTTTGTCCTCTAGACACATACATTTACCGAAGCGGCAATCCTAGGCCTAGCCATGATATTCTCCATTATTACCAAAAAAAAAATGATATTCTCCATTAAGCCATAGCTATACACGAGATACCAATGTCGCTAATCTTTCCATTCACAGGACTGATGATGGCTGTCTACATAGAAATTGGCTCGCTAACTATATGGACTTGCGGTCTACTAAATGCCCATGTACATATAAGACCTTGCCTCAAAATAATTTTGGCTTTTCAAAATTATTTTCCAAGAATAAGAGAAATGTCCCTAGTGTAAAACTCATTTAGCTTCTATGTTATTATTCCTCGCTTTCCTATTAATCATTGTATGAAAAAAGGGATTCATATTCCTACTAAATAACGTTCCACAAAACAGCAGTAATAGGAACACAAATCCAAGTATTCCATCCACAAAAACTATAATGGCTTAGCCTAAAAAGTATGGGAAAACATTTATACACGTTAAGAAGTATCAACCATCGCCACCCCACAACTTTACCAAAGTGTCAACCTGTTACGATTTGCCAAACAAATATAACCCTGATTATGATGATGTGTAAAACTTCGTGGTGTCCGAACGAAAAAAAATGTTATAAATATGTGGCCACGGTTTTACACTTCTGGGCTTTTTGAGGATAAGATATCAACATCTGACGAACAACACTTTCCAGTACGACTTGTATCTAGCTGCAATTGTGATTTCCCATCTGTTATTATTTCCTTCGGGAAGAAAAACTGAAGACTTGAGTTTCAAAAATGCAAGTAATTTAGTCATAAGTTTGCATTTAATAGAGTTAAGAGTTACCTTGGAAGATGCAGGGAGATTAAAAGGTCTGTAGAGAGCCTGAATTGATTTTTCGAAACCAAGTGCAGCTTCTGAAGTTGAAATGTCTGAGACTGAACCTAAGATAGTTGGCCGATTTGAGATGTTGCACGAGTTTGAAAGATTATAGGCAGATTGCATTAACGTCTCTTCACTCGTAGAAAATGTGTTTAGTCCTCTGCTGGAATTCAGAAATTTATTACGCTCATTATAGCCCAATCCAGTATGAGGCAGCGACACTTGCATAGGTTGCAGCGCTCCTGGTAAGCACATTGGGTGTAGATTCAATCCATTTCGCATAGATAACATCTGGAAATCAAATGACAAGAAATATCCTGTCAACTTTATATTGAAAAATATAATTACACTTGCAATTATCAGCATTCTGGAAGAGATCAAAAACAGAAATTTACACACCAATGATAGCTGGAGTTGAGAGTTCCCTTAAAATTGGTCCCATAAGGTTGCCACTAATAATAAGTAAGTATAAACAAGGTTGGTCGAATTTCTAGAATACATTCCAAGAGGACAATTGGACCTCAAGCGCAATATAGACTTGAGTCATTAAGCTCTACAACTTATACTAGACAATTTGCTCAAATGTCAACTTTCCATCAATTACCAATGATGCGAATTGCTCATTTATTAAAGACAAGTTTTTCCATAAGAAATGGCATCCTACATAAATACAATTTCAAATGTGTTAGAACTATTTAAACTCTTGCAACCTCCTTTATGAGATAAACTAGGGAAGATGCTGCTTTCAGAGACGTTGGCAAGATGAGTTTTATGAGCTCTTAATAGTTTTTCCAGCCATTTTCTGACAAAAATTGAAATTGGTAATTCAATTGTATCCTCAATTACGTTTTAAGCAAGCTAACTAAGTTGACTACAATTAGGTTGCTCTTTCTTCTCCATAATAAATTCATTCAAGTTTTACTCATAACCATTTCATTATTTTTCATATTCCGCACTATTTTTAAAAGTTACAATACAGTTTGTATCGACTTCAGAAGGTCCACGAGTTTTACAACATAAAGCACAAAAAGTTGCAGTTAAAGCTTAAGTCAATTATCGTCTACTATACTATTTGAGCTGAAATCCAAAGAGCATTCATAGAAATCATTTCACCTTTTCGTAACAAGATTAATCCTCACATCACTAACAAACATAGTACTCAGTGGGACCTAATTTTAAAAACCAAGTTAAAAAGAAAGATAAAATGCATAGAAATCATGCAAAACAATATTTTCGCTATATGAAAACACAATATAAGAACTATGGTCCAGAAGCACCGACTGCAAGAGAAAGATCACCTGAACTTGAAGCTGAAGTTGCTTCAAATACTCAATTGCTTCGTCAAGCATTGAAGCCTTATCCGTCTATCCACGACAAAACACATAATTAGCATTCGTTTCAAAAAGTTAAATACCATGAAAGTATAAAAGTACCTTGTTAGAATTTGGTATTAAGTTCTGCAAGGCTTTCATTTTCTCATTGATCCTACTCCTCCTCCTCTGTCCAACAATCAACCGTCAGCATAACCTAGAAATAAAAATTCCAAACGTGACAAACTCAAAAGTATGAGTGCTGAAAGACAACCTTTTCCGACAAATTATGGACCTCCGCAGCTCTGCTTCTCTTGGATGAACTCCGAGGTGGTGCTGGATTTGATGGCACCTCAGACGCCTCGGGACCCTTCAAAGACCAAAAATATCCACAAGCTTCAATTCCAACACAACTAAAATAACCGAGAAAACGATGGGGAGAAAAAAAAAAAAGGGGTGGAAAAGATTTCATCTTTACGTTGGAAGTCGTTTTTGTTTGTTTCGCTGAAAAGACAGAACACTAAATTCAACTATTTGTGCCGAAACTTTTTTGTGGATTACGAAATTCAAAAGCTCACATCTTTCATTTCCCATCTAATTTTCTCAGGAACCAAGCAAATTTCAAAGAAAAAAAAAATAAAAATCGCCCAGTCATGGCATCAAAGAGAGAGTACGGATACCTCGCTATCGCAACTGAAGTCGCCGAGATCAATCTCAGGCGAAATCCTCATTCCTTTCAAGTACGCGTTGGCATCAGAATCGACAACGCCAGCCGAAGAAAGCGTGTGATCGGCGCCTCCCTTCACCTCCTCCTCCTCCTCAAAATAAGCTTCGGGTTCGGAGAAATTGAATCCGGAAGAAGAATCCGCGACGGCAGACGAACCACCAACCGAGTTCCCATCCAGGATTCGGCAGTCTGAATCGGACTGGTTCGCCGATCCGCGAAACCGGAGACGATCCTGCAGCAGAGCAGCCTCCGAGCCAAACAGTGTGGGGCCTGATACAGTGTCCGGAAACGACGCAATTGGCGGTGATGGTGAATGCAGTAAATGCATGTACTTGGTTTTGAAGGACATGCAAGAAGAAGAAGAAGATAAAGCCGAGGAATACGGAGATGAGGAGTTGCGAACGAGTTGATTCAGAATGTCTGAGATTTCTTCCGCCTCGGAAGAGAGACCGGTGCCAGAAGATGGAGCTGTTCCGTACAGATCCGCCATAAATTAGCCCAGAAAGAAAAGAAAGAGAGAAAGGAAAATCTCAGGCACCAGAAAAAAGGGAAGAGGAAAGGGGAGGAGAGAATTATCAGAAACCGTAGTTTTTATTTTTTTTTTATTTTGTACAATAAACAAACTGTGGGTTTGATTGTTTGTTTGTTTGGCATTTCATTTCTTCTGTGGAAAACCGTGCGTGCTCATATTTCTTTTATTTTCTTTTGCTCTGCTTTCTTTCTTTCCTTCTCTGTACTTTCTTTCTGTGTTTTTCTTTCTGCGTTTAAAAGGTTTAAGCTTTAATTGTTGGAAGCGTATTTGGTTTTTGATCGTTGAGACGGAACCTTCTTTTTCTAATCAGAATTTGATTACTCTCCCGCGCTAATCCTCCACGGTGACGTTTTGTCCCTTTTTTTTTTATTCATATTTTTCCCATACCTCCTTTTACTTTTTATATTTTCAAAAATATAACCTCTCCTTCCCTTGTCATCTTTTATTGATTTTTGTTTAGGAAAAAAAAAAAAAACTCCATGCTTCCAGAATCTTTCTCGCTAATTATGTAGCGCATAATAAAACATGTTTGTTGTCGAATATAATTTAAGACTTTTTTTTTTTGGATGGGTTATTTTATCGGTTAGTTTTATTTTTTAATGCTAATTTGATAGGGTGCAATAATTTAGTATGCATTACAGGGACATAAACGGAATTTTAATTAAAAAATTAAATAATATAATATACGTTCAACTTGTCCGAGTGAGAAGTCAAAACACATCGTATCCTTCACCGTCTTATCCAACCAAACGTCACCAAAGTCTGCAAGAAGAATTTATTAAGGGACCAAATTTGCAATTCCCGAGGTGACTTTACAAACCGGTCCGTCGGCTCATTGCCTTCCAGGGAATTTAAGTTTGCTCCATAGAATTGAGTTCCACGTGAGGTTTCAACCTTCCTTCTTTCTTTCTTTTTTTTTTTTCTTTCTTTTTTTCAGAAATGCAGGAAACTTTGTAATACAGGGAATGCAGATTCATAGCCATAAAAAAATTTACAAGTTTAAGCGCTTCAAACTTGTTTCTCTGGTTGTACCCACCAAAAAAAAACTTGTTTCTCTGGCGAGTGAGAGAGTTCATCAAGCGAAGTATTACCTACGGCTACCATGCAGAACAACATTTCAATCCAAGAGAGATGCGCAAACCTGACTGCTAAATGAGCAAGGTAAGAATAGAAAGAATCAATTACTTGTTTTCCATCAGGCCCTTCAAAAGGGTCTCTAATATATGAGCAATTGAACAAGGTCAAGGTCGTATAACTTTGATAACTATAAACATCAAGAAGCCCAAGCATCATATTTATGGACTCAAAAAATTCATAAACCAGTCATTCATTAATAAATGAAAAGTCGTACACGTTTGCTTTCCTCAATTCGAAATTTCCAGCCACTCCAATAGGAGATCGCTGGCTTAAAATAATATTAAAAATGTAAAATTTGGCTCTCGACTATCTTCACCTAGTGTTGGCCATGGACTAGGCTCTCAACTGGAAGAACAATGTGAAGCAAGGCTTTTTTTGGTATGACAAATGGACAACAACGAAGCATTTTAGGCAAAAACCCAACTTCGTAGCGCTCCTTTTTGTCCAATTTGAGGAACAAATAGCCTGCAAAACATTGACCCTCTCTCATGTTGCCAAGGCTGTTGTTTTACAAATGGGACACAAATTCTTGTGCATCAGCCAACTTTTAATGCAGTCGGAATGGAAATCATGGCCGCATTGAAGAGTTCCAATATTTTCTCCTTCATTATACTCTTCCTGCATATGGTAGAAAATGGTTCAAGAAAGGAGAAAATAGAGTCAAACATACACCGCATACACATTGTCATGGTGGTCATTATTACCTGACATATACAGCATGGTTCTGCCTCCAGTTGAGATACTACTGCTAAAGAATATTTCTTCTGTTTCAAACGATTTAGTATTGTTTCTTCACTCAATCCAGTGCTCACATTTCCTATGCGCTCTTCCAGAGCCAATAACTCCTGCATTTTACATAAGCATTGAATTGATAAGATACTCACTGAAACAAACAGAAAATAAAATATATTTTTTTCCTTCTTTTATTTCTTTCTTTTTCTTCTCTGGTGGGTTTAATTTACCTCATACGACATGTTATCGACATCAAGTCGCATGTCCCTATGCCGATCGTGAATATCAGCCACCCCAAAAAATACTGACTGGTCAAGAATCATAACATCCTGAAAAAGAGCAGGAGCACAAGTCAAACACAACAGTAATACCAAGAACTGAAAAATGAGCTATTGATACCTCGCATTTACAAAGCAAAGAATGTAACCTCCGTTTTACTTTTAAAAAAATAAAAATAAATAAAAAATCCAAGTTTCCTTGGCCATGAATAAGTAACCCATCTTGATACTGCCTTATATGGCATCCTAACATTCTTTTAGCAACCTACTTCTTGCCATCCTTTCTGCAGATTAGCACTCTGCATGTCCTCAGTATGTAGTGACTGACTAAATTGCATCATCTCACCAGATGTCTGGAAGCTAAGGCATACAGTCAAGCTTCCATCTGGAAAGTCGAAGATGTATATCTCTGGCTAAAATTTCAAACGGTTCATGAGATGTCATGATCCTATGGCATGTTCGAAACTAGCCAACATCCAATTTATCAGTTGATAGAAATGCATCTTTCACTCTCTACCATCTCAATTTATCTTTTGGCTAATAAAAGGCTGGAACAAGTTCATGATCCTAATTTCTAATCAGAGATCACAACCATTTTTCACTTTTTCATCATAACCAGAATAATTTATAGCAGCTAGCCCAATGCACATTGCCAAATTAATGTAATTATGTTGACATGCTAAATGCATGCAAAAGAGTTCTAACCTCAAATCGCAAGTTCTCGCCGCCCCTTCGCATGAGACCCAAGACATTGCGGATCTACCCAAAAGAAAATTAAGGCTTTGTAAGATCTCTCCATATTAATAAACATTGCCAATCACGGGAGTATTAGGTAAAATAGCACTCAGATAAAGCAACAAGCATTAAAGTATAGAAACATTAAAGAAAACTACCAAATTTTGCAACCTATTCTACAAGACATTTTCCCACATAAAACAATAAGATATCCATAAAAAGGTAACATCACGAAAAGTATGAATCTGCAGAAACATCTATGGAACTTCAATCTCCAAAAGGTTCTCCTAATACTTACAAAATCTAATCGGACACAGCCACTTAGAAATCAAAACCACCAGCAGGAATATGAAAACCTATTAGGAAGAAGAAAAATTACTAAAAAGGTATACCCTGAAGTAGGGCATCATAGTACTAGAAGATTCTAAAAGAAAATTGTCAATTGCATTTCTACAATGAAAATTAAGGGGAAAAGAAAATATATACAAATAATTATGATAAACCATGGATATATGAACAACTGAAGAATTACCAATGACTAGACAAAAGAAAGGCTACTATGAAAAGCAAAACATTACGAATCTAGAAGGAAACACTTAATGCCATAAATGATCAAAACATGCTGTATTTACTATCAATTTAGGAAAATTTTAATAAAGAATTTCAGTATCGTACAATATTTCAGAAAAAAGAAAAGAAAAGGATATGCAACTTGACAGATTAGACATACATGACTTTCATAAGAGAAACCTCATAGCCAGACAAGAGAGTAATAGAGCACACCTCAGATACAATCCTGTTGCTTCCTTCACCGCCAGCAGCCAAAGTTCGTAGTGAATAGTGAAGTCCAAGTCCGCCATCATTTTGTCTCTCCATCCATGTTGCTGACCTTGGGTGTGCTTGATGATAACCCTGATTACCAGCTCCAGATGGAAGTACCATCTCCTGGGAGGAAGCAGGGTGACCAGAACGCAGTGGCAAATAGTTACTGCTCTGGCTCCCAGACTCAGTTCCAGCAGAAGAAAACAAGGTTCGACGGACATATTCTGTTAATCTACGTGGATATTGAGGAGGAGAATTGTGATGAGGAACCCATGCAGGAGAAGGAGATGGATGGACACTTGAACTTGAGCTAGGCCGCGATGCAGAAGCAACATTTCCAGGTATACTAATATTTCCACCAGTTAAACTTCTCCCTGCTGGATGGCGAACCAAATTTCTTAGTTCTGTAGCAGGTACAAATATGGGATGATCCAACATATTTCTTGCAAGGCTTCTAGAGCTCAATTCCTCACGTACTGGGGCATCTCTATCTCCGTGAACCATAGAGCTTGATGAATTTCCAGTTCTTGAGCTAGAACCTCCACTCCACCTCAATGATTGCATATTTTGCGGTAAAGGAGGAACATGAATTGCAGGAGGTTGGCTTTGAGCACTCATACTATCTACTGCTGGAGCTGGATGTAAGTCCATACTATGATCAACAGGAAGAAGACTTGGGGACAATTGGGATGACATAACACTTGAATGCCTAACAGTCCTCCCTGTTGAGAATATAGAAGGAGAAATAGAATTTTGTTGATTTGAAGGATTTATCCTAACACGGAAGTTTCTGCGAGAGCTTTCAGAGCTTCCAGGCACACTAGAATCAGGACGGTTGTCAGAAGTTACTTCTCTCCCACCTAACCCAAGTATTGGGTTCCACTGTTCTGATGAAGCAGATATGCTTAGACTGTTGCCTGCATTATAGCGGGTAGGAACTCTAGGCCTTGCACTACTTTCTGCATGCTGATAGTAGCTACAACTTCCGCTTACAGAAGATTGTCCAACATTTCCCTCAATAGCTTTTCTTTTACAAGATGCCCGTCGTCCCTCCAATGAACAACCTGGTCTACCATCATTCTCTCCCACCAAAAATCCAGCACTTTGAGAAGGAAGTAGAAAAGGATCAGAACCACTAGCAGGATGAATCTGCTCATTTTCAGACACAACACACTTGAATGTATTAGGACACTCCATGACTTGACTATTCTCACCACTATGCCCCACAAAACTTGCATTTAAGTTGAGATTCTGTGGGATTGCATCGGAGCTGGAACTTTGTGTAAACACATGGTTCGAATTATTATCCAGTGAGAGGTTACTAGTAGGTTCATAACGTCGTTCTTCTAACCTTGGACCAGATACAGCACAAGGACTTATTGAAGATGACCATCCAAGTTCTGTTTTCCGCTCATCAAGACCAACTTCATTCTGTGTGTTGCTAGAACTGGGTTCACCTAAGCACCTTCTGCTCTGTCGTTCATGGCTCATAGAATTCACAAGGGTAATGTTCATATCAGTGGGTGATAACATATAGTCTGGCATTCGATTATCTGTAGGATTTCGTAAATTATTCCAGCATATCTGCTGATCTAAAGCAGCATTGTTTGATGTAGCTCCATGGTCAAAGTCAAGGGTTTCAGGCAAGGAACCAATAGTACCCCTTTGCCCTTGCATTAGGGCCAATATAAATATCCTTGAAACTTACAGATAACAAAATTCAGACTGATCTTCAGCAAAAATAAATTGTCATGTACACTTTGGCATATCTGACAATCAAAAGGACAAAGAGATGAATAGATTTTAGTGAACAAACAGCTCTTAAATATATGTAGGAAAAAAAAAATCCTAGATAAAACTTCATATTATAAGAGAAACACCAGTCTCATATGACTCATCCAAGATAGTTTTGAAAACTTATGTGTTTTGAAGGTGTTAAAATGGAAAAAAAAAAAATGACTAATAGGAGGGGGAAAGAGCTTCATATTTTCTGTTGGCTGCCGGTAATGCTCATATTTTTTTCTTACGGCTTTTGGTTTCTGTTTTGTTTTCCAAAGCATTAAAATGGGTTATTGTTGAAGAACTCAAATGTATTTTCAATGGAAAAATTCTCACTAGACCTAACTACAATGGGCACGTTCGAACTTGGATTAATGACTAGGTAATGAACAAGAAGTCATTAACTTGCCCTCATAACCACATTGCAGCAATATAAGAATATGCCAAATTGAATGGAACTAGAAATCAGGTGAAACGCTAAACATCAGGTACAAGAAATCTTTACATTCCAAACATCAACCCAACCCCCCACAGCTAATGGAGAATCATGCCTAGAAAAGAAAAAATCCCATTAATGCAACAGCAAAAGGAAACAAATTTCACATACAATTAAGCATGGAACAGTAATATGATCTATAAAGCAAATTATGTCAAACAATTGAAAGATGCAAGCTTCCCAGCAGGAAACCGACCACACCAAGAAAATAAAATAAAAACTAAAGGAATGTTTCCAAAGGGGTGGAATTGGTATTCGTATGGATGACAAATCAAACCCATTTACTGAAGCGATAGAGTCAGACAAACAATTTTTACGATATTTTGAGGATCGGTTCACTAACTGCAGGGTCAAATATGGATTGGACAAGGAGTTTCCCAAAATCTCACCAAGAATCGGCTTTTCCTGCTTGTATCAAAGGGATTTCATACGATCAAATCGGAAGTGAAGACCCATCAACAAAAAAA
Source organism: Ochetophila trinervis (assembly GCA_003254975.1). Taxonomy (NCBI): domain Eukaryota; kingdom Viridiplantae; phylum Streptophyta; class Magnoliopsida; order Rosales; family Rhamnaceae; genus Ochetophila; species Ochetophila trinervis. Next base: position 18,869 of record QANX01004009.1, read on the forward strand.
TAACCGATTTTGAAGACCAACACAAAAACCCACATAAGAACATGCTGGGACAAGAAAACTACAAAGGCTTCAAACTCTACCTCTTAATCCTTCTTGCATATTTCGGTAGGCCGGTTAAACATAAAACCACAACCACAGAAAACTAAAAACAACAATACATAAATCAGACCATAAATCTTCAAATCCAATCATATCACCAACCGATCGGTCAAAAAATATGAAATGAAAGAATAAATCTAGAAAATTTACATACCCAGATAAAGACACCGATCTATCTGAAAATATGAAGCAGAAAACAAAAACTGGCCCGGAAATTCGGGTAAGATGATGGAAAAAAAAAAAAAACCCTCTCTTTTCTCTGAGCAGCTCTTTCTCCAAAAAAAAAATATATTTTTCCTTTCCTTTCTCGAGAAAAGATAGAGGTGAGAAAATAGAACCCACTGAGCAAATGGGTGAGAAAGAGAGAGGGTTTGGCCCTTTGGGTGGACAATATGAGATGAGAAACGCAATGTAGAGAAAGGGAAAGGAAGGGAGATTAAAGAGGACAGTAACGTTTAATTTACAAAATAACCCAGAGAGAGAGAGAGCCAAAGAGAGTAATAGTCATAGAGCAGCTTCCTAACAAAGAATTTAATATAAATAAATAAACAAATAAAAGAAGAGACATGAGACATCAACATTCAACAACTAGTAGCAGAGAACCGAAGCCTAAAGGTGGTGCCATGTTGAAGTTGGGCCGCTTACCAATTACCAAATGGTTCCACCTCCTTCCATCTTCGCTTCTAATTTTTACATTTATTTTTATTTATTTTCTCCCCTCAAAAGAAAAAAGAAAAAAAAGTTATAGAAATATTAAAAAGACCCAGCTCCCAATGCACGCCGTAGGCAGCCCCACACTCTCTTGTTTCCATCTCCTTCACGCCAAACACCTGCCTCTCTCTCTCTCTATCTCTCTCTCTCTCTCTCTCTCTCTCTCTCTCTCGGTCTCAGCCTCTGCCTAAGCCATCACATACCTCTCTTTCTCGTCTCTTGCACTTCATTTTCTTGAGGAGCCCTTTCTGCCCTGTGACTTTGAGCTGTGAAGATCCCCCTACTCTCATTGAAAAAAAAAAATCAGAATATAAAATAATATTCATTAAGATTAGTAAGTCATACACGTGGCGTGGTAGTAATGAATTAGGACCCACCTCCCATAGGACTAGATTTTCTTCGTCTCCTGAAAATCTGGGGTGGGTGCTTTGTATGCCGAGGAGTAATGTAATTTTTGACTATCTATTAATGGAGTTTGTTTCCAAATCACATGGTTTTTTTAAAAAATAATCTTTTTTAATGGAGGTAATAATAATAATGACCCAAAAATGAAATATGAAATGGGTCAAATTAATTATTGTGTCGGTACAGTTTTAGTGTGAAATGGAGGTAGTTGGTGTTGGGAGAGGAATTTAAATTTGATCATTTCGAAAGCAGTAGTAGCGGCAGTCTTTGTATGTAGCAGCAGGACAGCAATCGGTTACATTATATAACTTTGCTTAAAAGACGTGTGAATACTCCGACCTAAACTCCTTATTAGGTATTCTTTTGCCCTATCTGGGGCAACTTACTTTTAAATTTCAATTGCCCTTTCGTATCTCAAGCGTGGGCCTCTTATTCTTTTTACGTTTTTGGTCCTATTTGTTGCCTGCCTTGTTTGTTTTTTCCTTTTTCTCTCTTACCTTTCAAAGTTGGTTGCTTTGCCCTTCATTTTTAATACTTGTATTTTATTTTTCTGTGTTTTAAAATCAGGCCACGAAAGCAAATCCTCAATGCGTCTTTAAGTATTGCTTGTATAACCCATTGCGTAATGACCCTTTTGAAAAATCAAGAGTAAATTATATTATATAACACACTGACAAGATAAGAATGAGGATTCCTCCACCAAAGCGAATATTTAGAAATTTTCCTACTTTTGACGATTGGAGAAAACTTGACAACCTAAACCTCTCTAGCTACGGAACAAGCCAAGAGCTAAAAGCACATGAATTCTTTACAACATCCATAATATTAATTACTTTGGCCATTTTTTTCTTTTTTTAATTTTATTTGTACGCCTCTGAATAAACGTATCATGGAAGAAAAGAAAAGACAAAATAATTGGGTTTTGTTAGTTGACACTTGCAATAAAGAAATTACCCGTAGTAACTTAAGTGGGTGGGTCTAGAATGGAGATGAAGTTGCACAGGCAAAAAGTAGTAGTGGTTGCCAAGCATGAGACCTAATCTCTACAATTACTCACATAAATCATCTTCATCGTCTTCTTCTTCTTTATTGAATCAATTTAATTTAAAGGGAACTAAATCCATGAGTTCCTTTGAGCTCTGGAAAAAAGCACGGATTGGCTTGAGATTGCTCTATCACCATGTGAGACAAAACTAAGCATACGGGCCCATAAGGCAAACATATGCATATGGCCTACTTTTTTTTTTTCTTCTCTATTTTTAATATAAAACATCATGAAAGAGACCCAAAGAAAACAGATAAAATGTTTATCATTAACTTTTGGAGTTTCAAAGAAATAAGTTGGTAACTGGGTCTCACAACTTTATATTTTTAAAAAATTTAGGTGCGCAATGGTATGCAATTTTATTACACGCCTCAACTTTTGTTATTACTTCAACTAGCAAGGGTTCAATTTTGATTTAAAAAAAAAAACAAAAACAAAAAATAAAGTGCCTGGTTGTGTTGGTTTGATGCAAAATTGATAAATGTTACAATAATCAATATAAATGACTATGATTTTCACCCCAAAAAAAAAATATATATATATATATATTTATATATTTATATATCTATGACTATGAGAAGAGGGAAATGAGCATATCCTAATCCACGCAAGACCACTTGCAGGATTTGGAGGTGAAAAGCACTAATGGGTGGGGAGAAATTAGTTGTCAAATTCAACTTCCTGAGAAGAAAATAATTATTTTTTAGTACTATTTTGTCAGCCTTAACAATTCAACAACCTCTGCCTTAAGCTCATCAATAGAAATTATAGAATGCATTAGTATTTTATTTTATTTTTTATTTTTTTTATAAATTGAATGAGTTAGTATTTAAGCAATAGTATTCAGTCTATAAATCGTAATGAATGCACTTACCAAACCACCCTATTGACTTTTTTGCGATTCAATTTATATAGGGGCTAACCACAACATCTGTACAGATGTTAATACTTGATAGAGCAACCTCAACACGTTCATCAAATAGCGTGCAAGTTGCACCAGTTTTCTATTTCATTTTTCTGAACCTACCAAATTGGGCAACAGAAGAGTGGAGATGCGTTTGAGAGTCATTGAAGCAGGAATGGGAAAATAATACGTAATTCAATGAGGTCGAAAACGTCAAACAACAACGATAAAAAGAGGCCGGATCTGTTAATAACAGGCTTCATTTTTCTGCTTTTTTTGCAACCTACGAATGGGGAAACTACAACATCCACAATAATAGAGAAAACCAAACCACAATCATAATAGTGAACGACAATATCAAGGTTGGTTAATCACTAGGAAATCCAATTTTAAAATGCCGTTTTAGACTGGGGTGGTCCAATTCATAGGCGAACTTACACCACCAAAAATAAAAAAGGCATTTACATCAGATATATAAAACAATCATACAATGGTTTCGTCTAGGAAATTAGAATCAATCTTGAAGTTCTTTGAACTAATGGGTATACAATACAACTTGGGTATCTGGATCTATGAACATCTAGCAGCTAATTAATATTAATACACAACTTTCTACACAATGACAAAAGACAAAGAAACAGGATTAGCTACACCATTAAACCTGGATCACAAAAAGTTTTACTTGGAAGAATCCACCGTTAGTGTTACAGTATAAGGAATATTTTTGAATTCCTTCAAGAATAGAAAAAAAACATAATATTTTGAGTTTGACAGCTTTGCAGAACTTTTAACGTAAATTTGTCTCAAAACAGTTTATGGATTCAGGATGCTTCTGCACCACCAAAGACTCGGACTTGTTTCCTAATACCTACATGAAAAAATGCTTATTTGGTAATACGGGTGATGCTAAAGATTATAGGAACGGATGGGTTTGGTCTGGAGTGGTTGTTAGAGAAAGCTTGGGTTAGGTTTGGGCAGCCATAGCCAAGCCTTTTCCTTGCTATCCTTTTGCAACAGAATTGAAGGCTATTAAAAAAGATCTATTTCTGTCTTTATTGCATTGTTGTACCGGAAAGTGATTCTCTAATGACAGTACAGATGAGTCAGGAGGAGGAAAAATGGTTCACTTGTAGGCACTAGGCAGCATTGTTGTTGGATTTAAAGTGCTTTTCTCGGATTTTGCTAGTTTCAAAATTTCCTTTTCATGTAATGTAGTTGCACATAAGCTTGCAAAACATGCTTTGAGCTTATCTGACTTCCCTTTTATTTCGACTGATGTGGAACATAAAGTTTTACTATAAAGTTTTAGAAGTTTCCATCCAAAAAAAAGAAAAGAAACATATTGGTAACTTACTAATCAACAGGTCCAACACCCATCCCCATGAACACAAAGATTCTAAAGTTAATTTTACCTATATTATAAATTTGGCAGTTTGGTGCTCAATCACGTGCCAGCTTGCATACAACTATTTAGACAATTCAGGCCAGACATAGTCAGTCACAAGCCATAATGAAATATAAGTTTAGGCATTCTATCAAAATACCAACAAATCACCAAAAGGTACACTCTTAATAATGGTACAGCCATAATGTATGATAAAGGTGCATGATAAAATTATTACTAGGAAATAAGGTACACTCTCAATGAAGACAATAGCATGCTAAAATTACAAGTTAAATTTTGGATGTGAAAATGAGGAAAATTCTACCATCGAGATATAAAGCTGTGAAGGACCTGATGACAATGCAGCACTGTTTTTCATCCATAGAGCATTTGCCTCCTCTAGGCATAGATCAAATCTGCATCCCAAACCAAAAGAAATTAAATCTTTCTTCACATGGACTGTAAACCAAAAGGGGAAAAAGTTACTTAATAATTACCTTTACTGGAAAATTAATCCAGCCATCTCATCTCTTATAACCTTCATAACTGATAGTAAGTTTTTACATTTGCTTTTTCTTAAAAGGTTTCTTAGTGCATAAAAGTCTATGTCTTCAATTCTCAAGATATAGTTTCAGATGAAACTTTAGCCTGACCAGCGAGGTTAATACCAACACCATTGAGATTCAGTCATTGTAGTATTTGTAGATAATCAATCCACAAGATCATCCAACTCTATAAAATCATCCTTCAGAATGGAGAGTAAATGTTCAGCTTCCAAAGCATTTAAAGAGACTAAATTACCAGAAGTCACCTGCACACCAGTTACCAACCATGGAACCAAAAGAAATACTACATGAAAATTGAGGATTTTGTACAAAAAGTACGATAAGCATGAAACATTGTACAATTAGTAACTACAATAAGCTCGAGTCCAGATCTAAAAATCTTAATAACCATGTTTGTTCTGTTCAAATCAGACGTATTATACAGTCATTTTTATAACAAAAGTTTGATACAGCCTACAGGTAGCTCAACAAGAATGGTTTGGAAAAAAAATTTAAAATTAAAGTATCATTGTTATCAAGTCATGTTATTAGTGCACCACAGGTCAAAATAGTTTTTTTTTTTTTTTCCTTGAGCTTAATAAGCCATCTGTTTTGGTTGCTTCAAAAATGAGTTATTCTATCCTCTCTGTCCCAACTTTGTAGTGACTGATCTTGACCCAGTATTAGAAGATAAAATTCACCCAAAATAATCTTCCCCGAGACCCTCCCTATTTATATACCTTAGGCACAACAACAAAGACTCCATGGTGGAAACCAGATGAGAATGAAAAGAATACATATCAGGATAAAATGCCAATTTCACATGTTTTAACGCATACAAGAAAACATCTAAGTTCTAATATGAACAAAGATAACAAATTATTGACTATAGGCTTGTAATCTGAATGGTTTTGTACAAACGATTGAAAATGATTTATAATTTAACGGTTCACTTTATGCTTTAATATGCATTTGAAACAAAGAGTATAAATGCAATTTTGTTAAATAAAGCACTGAAGATGAGCAAAATAAGAGATTATAAATGACTGAGCCGTATAAGAATATAATTTTGAAATAAATGGTCAAGCCACATCTTGGGATCAAGTATAATAAATAGACAATGGAAATAGTATAGTAATAGCTCAAAAAGCAAGAAAAAAAAATTGTCTAAATAGGATGCACGTTTATTTTAAAAAAAAAAACAATTACCAGTTCTTTAGGCTGAATATCTGAAGGAAATTGACTGCTTGAAACAGAAACAGGCCCAGTCATGATCTGAGCATCTAGCTCACTGTCCAATCTGACTGGATCTCTTGATATATCATTCACCCTACCAAATGAGTTAATTTCAGGAGTCTGTATTCCTATATGACGAACTGCAGAAGCACTTTCCTCAGCACAAGAATTTAAGCCATTCTCTGATATGCTATTTCTACGGTGTGATTTGACAAAAACCCGACACAGGACAAAAGAAGCCTGTGGATAAAAATAGAAGGTTTCACAAGAGAACTGTTAGAATTCAAAATACTATCAAGTAACCATGGCTTTCTTGAGAGGTTGCAGAGGGTAATACATTGCATAAATAGGCATCATATGCATGAATAATACAACAAATAATCTTGCAATGAAATATGCATCGAGGGAATGAAGCATAATGCATCGGAAACTTTGTGTGAGTAAATTGGGGAGGAGGCATTCTGTTTTGCAATATTTTTTGAGCACTTTGCAGCCAGGCTTCACAACTATTAGAGAAGAGATTCTATTCTTTAACATAGTGCATTCCTACAATTTAAGTAAGTAGAGCAAAATATGGGAGAAAAGCAGGATAGTTGAACAACATCCAGACAGGATGCAGGAAGAATGCAGTCACCTATAACCTAGGACCACTATGAAGGTACAAAGGCTTAATGACTATTCTCATACCTGACTAAATACAAGCAACTTGCAAAATAGACCTTTAAAAGGTTTGACAAGTTCTCAAGTTTATTGCCTAAAACATCAATAATTTATAATTGAAAATAGGAACTAAATTTCAAAACTTTTTTTTTTCAGCGTTAATAAAAAAAATGGAACTTTTCATTAATTGAAAAAACCATGTAATTGGTGTTGAATTAGCACTGATTCCAAAAGCTTAAACTAATAGAAAATAGACCATCATCTCTTTTATATTTTATTTTTATTACTCACATATAGGCCTGTTAGGGTCTTTATATTTCAGCCCAACCTCTTTTAGGCTCGTCTTGGTCCTCATGTATATTTTTGTTTTGGGTGAAGCTGTTGAGTTTCGAACCATGCAACTGGTTATTTTCAAGTAATTAGAAAGCAAAAAGGCTTACATGCAGGAAAAAGCTCAATATATTGATCTGCACACCTTCTCAATTCAAAATTGAATGATTAAAATGCAAAAGATTAAATTCCAATTAGACTTTTGGCAAGTATGCTATGCAATTGCCGTGTCAGCAGGGTCAGAAACTCCCAAATCACCGACACAACTTCTTCAACATAAAAAGCAATCAAACTGACAATTCTCATCCTCATACTAAAAGTGGCAAGCAGCACTCAAATGCTATGCTTTCAATAATAGTTTTTTTTTTAAACCGAAACCAAAATAAACACATATTCACATTATTACGTGTCATATCGCAAGAAATAAATGGCTGAAATTGTATCGTTGTCTACAACAACAAGAACTGAGTTACTCAAATATAAACTTAACTACAGGAACAGGGATTTAAATTTTTGTTTCCGGTATACAAAATAGGAAAGAGAATGTGGATAAAGTACCTTAGGATGATCAATTAGGGCATACTCATAGAGAACCCAATCAGTCCGCACGGCAGTCTTGGGAGAATTCCCCAAATAGAAGATGAAGGTGGTCTTGGTGCCCAATACCACTTTCCCTCCCAGCCCAAACACTTCCCTGGCTCTGCCCCTCCTCCTCCAATACCCGCTCTTGGCCCTTCTCCTCCCTCGCCTCTCCTTCACTACCCTAACCGCGTAACAGAACCAGTGAGTCTTCCTCCCACCGTAACCGTAAGAATAGCACGCCCTATCAGGCAACTCAAAAGGATCGCATCCGTACAACTCCAGCTCCGTTATCAAATCGACACCGTGGCTGGAGTGTGGGTCGGCGTTCTTGCCGCTCAGGTAGTAGCAGAGGAGCTCCTCGTCGGAAGGGTAGAATCGACAACCGGGTGGGAGCGACGACGACGTCGCTTTAGGATCTCCCATTCCTGGGAATCATATGAGGAAGGAAGCGGAGAATTTGTGGTTTTTTTTATTTTTTTATTGGCCAACCAGCAAGGAACGGGAAGCGTGCTCCCGAAGCTTTCTCTTTGCCACAGTCAGTCGTTTGTTGCCTGATGATGTTCACTCCTACTGAAGAGTACCTCCTCCTCCATTCTGAACCGCTTTGGCGCTCTTACGCGTTGCCACCTCGCAAAGGGCGTGAGCGTGGCTTTAACGTCGTTCTTTCATTGGTGCGCTGATGAGGCTGCGGCGACTTTGAAATGAAACTCTCTATGTGGAAGGAGAAACGACGTGTCGTGGGGATGGAAAACTTTATTTGGGTATACGATCGCATTGTCAGATATGTTAACTGTTTTTTTTTCCCTTGTTCTTTATGAGATTGAGCTGCAGCATCTGGAGCCGTTGGATCTGAGGACAACGCCGTCACATCTATGTTGGCGGATCCGTATCTCGTTTTGAAGTAGCAACATCAAATAATGATGCGGACTGGCGTAGCTAAACATTACTCAAAAGAACTTGGAACTTTCTATATTCGGAGAGAAAAACATTGGGGTAATTTGGTCAACTATGGTATGAAATGGCAGAGTATGTTTCGGACACGTGTCTGCTGAAAGTAGCGAGTAGCCAACAGCAGCAAAAGGGATAAACTGAATTGTACGACTGTCCACCGCAATGAAGACACTTGTGTTTCAACCCGGGAGGCAATGACATGGAATTACAACGAACATAGGCCGCACAACGTTTTTGCTTTTATTTTGTTTATGTTTTGATTTACTTTTAGAAGCAGAAACACTTTTAAAAATTATCAAAATATTTTTTTAAATAAATTTTAACTATAAAAACTGTTTTTAGTTTTTTAAAAATTATAAAAATCCAAATCACGACAAAAAAAATCGTTGTAAATAAAAACAAAACAATTTTTTAATAACGTTGGATGTATTTCTCTATTGGGGTGGCCCAGTTTGCTTGAGCCCAAAATTGTAAGCTTTAGATCCATTTAGGCTGGGTCCAGTGGAAGAGGTATCTAACCGAGTTTTCCATTTCATCTCTAATCTATATAATATATTAAAAATCTATTCTTTTTTAAAAAAAAAATTTATTTTATTTTTCTGTTCATTCAACATTTATATTATATATATATATATCTCTTTTTTATATTAATTTTTTTATTTTTATAAATTAAAATTTTGATAGTCTACAATTAATTGAATTGAAATGGAACTCATACTAATATAGTTGATTTTATTGTTTTTTTTTCAATAGAATGTCACTAATGAATATTAACGGATTTTTTCTGCAATTTTAATATTTATATATTTATATTTCTTTTTATATATTCTTTTCTGATTTAAAAGATAAAATCTTTATGATATGACTTATTTTTTATGGTATTATTTTTTCAATTTTAAAATTTTTTCACATTGATTAAAAAGAATAAGGTTAATTTTGTGACATTGATGAATAGAGTTGATTTGTTTTTTTTTTCTAAACGGAATGGAACAAAAATTATTTACTTTATTAAAAAATTAAATGCATATAACTGATAATATTTATTGAATTTTTTTCTTCAATTTAAAAATAGCACTAATGGAAAAATAGTGGATTTTTTCTTCAATAGAATGATACTAATGGATGTTAACGGATTTTTCTTCAATTTTAATATTTATATATATATATATATCTTTATATATATATATATATATATATATTTCTGTTTCTAAAAGTTAAAATCTTTATTGTNATATATCTTTTTTATATATATATTTTTCTATTTTTAAAAGTTAAAATCTTTATGGTATGATTTAATTTTTTTATGATTTTTTTTTCAATTTTAATACTTTTTCACATTGATTAAATAAAATAAAGTTAATTTTGTGGCATTGATGAATATAGTAGATTTGATTTGTTTTTCTTCTAATTGGAATGGAAAAAAAATATTTACTTTATTAAAAAATTAAATGCATCTAATTGATAATATTTATTGGATTTTTTTTTTTCAATTTAAAAATGGTACTAATGCCAAAATAGTGGATTTTTTCTTCAATATAACAATACTAATGCTAAATTAGTGAATATTACCAATTTTTCTTCAATTTTAATATATATATATATATCTTAGAAAATAAAAGTCTCACTATTGCGTGGATTTAATTGTAGTAGTCAACTTTTCACTCTACCTCAAATCTTAATTTTCTACTTATATTGAGTTTTATTTAATTGTAAACATATATTGCTATGGCTGGAAACGTAGTATCTATTTGTAATATATCTCATCCTAAGCAATACTGCAAGATTAGATGTATAGTTGTCAGGTTGTGGATAACTTCTAGTAATAATGAGCATGGTGAAATTAACAACCTTGAATGGTTTTGCAAGATAAACAGGTAATTGTGTTATCATTTTTTATTTTATATCTTAACAATATATGAGCTTGTTCATTTATTTTGTCATAAATTCTTATAGTAAGGAAAAATTCATGCTTATGTAAAACGATTCTCTGTGAGAAAATTTATCAAAATTGTGAAGGAAAAAAAAGTCTATGACATAAGCTAATTCTCTCTTAAATATAATGGTGGTGGATATAGAACAACTAAACATTTATATAGGATTGATTTTCAATGGTCAACTTTTGTTTGCAAAAGGAATGAACCAATAATAATTCCAAACATAATTTTAATTTTTGTGATTTTGGTGACATCACTGGAAAAGTGGCTGATAACAAATATTTAGTTGGTAATTAACTTTTTAATTTCATTTTAATTTTTACATTTTGTTGCTCTATTTGTTTAATGACAACTATATGTTTATTGGCAGATGTGCTCGGTAAATTTTTTTATTATCACAAGCTTGATGATTTTAATAAAAATGGAAAGCCACATCAGAAAATTGTTATAAATCTTGAAAATTTTCAGTCTGTAAATTATTTTAGATAAACTTACTGTTCTAATCATTATTTTGATATTATTTTCAATACTTTGTTGTTCATCTTCTTTGTGTCAAAAAACAACCGCTATACAGCTAAATTTTGTCACTAACCTAATTAATAAGCTAAATATAAATTTTTATATCAATTATAACATTTATAATGGATTTACTCAAATCGTGGTCTTCCTTTATTATTTTTTTTATAAAAATGCCTATGCTATAATTTTGCATTTTTATATTTATTATTACATTTTTTTCTTTCAAAATTTTATATTTATTATTACATTTTTAATAATAAAATTTTCTGTGGATCGCACATGTATAATCTAGTATTTGATAATATATATATATATATTTTTTTTTTTTTGGTGAAAATTTGATAAAAGATTTTGACATTAATTCAATCGCTCAATAAACATTTTTATTAATAATAATAATTTTTTTTATTGTATACTTAAAGAACTGTTTTTTTGGATGTTATTTATCTTACAAACTCTTTAATGAGATTTATCACTTTTCAGAAAACTTAGAGATTCCGAGTTTACATGAAATGACATATTAAGTTACATTTATTCTATAACAAAAGATCATGAGAAAATTGTAGCTTTTTTTTTTTTTTTTTTTTTTTT